>JAJJMC010007119.1:3350508-3433916 GCA_023531435.1 Papaver californicum | reverse complement strand
CCCCAATTGATCTCCCATCACCTCTTTATATACGACAACCTCTAATATCTTCAATTACTCCTCCAAATCTCTTAACATTAAAAGAAACTCTCATGAATATTTTTCTCTCTCTCTCGGCTACTTAATTCCTGGTGATTCTGTTTCTTCTAACTGATTTCATCAAATCTCCTTGATTCTGTTTCCATTCTATCTTGAGAATTTATCGAAATGGTAAGGAGATTGATTTTATTACAAAGAATCAAATCAGATTAGCCGAGAATAACTGATTCTTTTACTTTTTATTCTCACGTAAACTTAACTGATTTTCACTAAGATTCTCTAGTGTTTTCAAATCTTGTAAACTCTATTTAGCATATCTTGTCTTATCTCCTCAAAATACTCTCAACAATACGCCAAATATCCGCTTGAAAACTTTACAGATTTGAGAAGATTAAATTCCCGCCAGTTTTGATTTTTGAAATAAGTAGGTGCCCGTAATCCAAGGCATGGGTGCCTTTATAAATTCTGGGGGTGCCTTTAGTATTTTTTCCTAGGTTTATAACTTTTTGAGCCAATTTTTCCCAAAAGTTTATTTCTCCAAAAATACCTACAAACACAATAAAATCACAATATAAGTACACAAATGAGTTCTAACAATATACAAATTGAGATCAAATAAGACACGAAAACGTGTCTATCAGTTGCTAGGCAAATGAAGGGTTATTATTCATAACCATAGAGTCATACAGTGATTTCTGTAGTGAAATCATCAGACTTAGATAGAGGTCGGGTTATAATATCATTAGGGTTAGGACTTTTAGGAATAATTGTTTTAATCTTGACAATAATAGCCTCATGTTATAATATCATTAGAGTTAAGACTCTTATGAATAATTGTTTTAATCTTGACAATAGTAGGCTCATCAAAACATTGAGAAAGAATGCTATCATCCCAAGCAACATTGTTGAGAAGAAGGTCAACGACCATTTCTACATTTTGTGGACACTGCCTAGGCATAATAATTTGTGGATTTATGTCAGGGATCCACTGTTCACTCCAAATTTTTATACAACTACCACTTCCATCTTTTCATAATCTTACCTCTTGGATATTAGAAATTCCTGGAAAAATGTTTTTCCACATTCGAGAGTCAGAATCATTTGGTATGGTGAAAGTCCTTATGACATCAGAATTCTCATAGTATTTTGCTTTCCTAACTTGAGCACATAGAGTATCAGGTTGATGCATCATCCTCCAACCCATCATAGAAAGAATAACAGAAATGTAGTTATACATATTCATAGATCACATACTTCAACACTCTTTTGCTTTGCAATAGTATCCTAGTATTTCAGGTATAAACCCCTAGATTTACTCTATTCTTTGTTCCAAGAAAAAATATCTCTGAATCTTGTTCAACTCTTGACAAAATCTCTTTGGAATTTTAAAGCTTCCATTTAGTATATCCCCACGGTAGAAGTAACAACTTTGATTAGAACAGTTCCACCACCAAAATTTAATATATTTTTTTTCCATTCTACAGTCTACTTCTGAGGTTATCCAGAATGTAGTTGAAAAGATAATCTTAGATTTATTAGTGAGGAGGGGGTCTCTCAAGTATCTGTTTTTAGAGAGAATTGATTAGACATTTCGAATTTTCCAATCCTATGCACTTGAATTGAAAAGCTTTTGTAAGACACTAAATTTTTTTGTAGCATACTTTTGCTTTTAATAGTCAACCTTTTAACTTCAAAGAAAAAAATAACAACTATTTTATTCAAACCTTTTTTACACTCATGTGATGATCGCAAATAACCCAGAAAAAAAAAACACTGTGAACTATGTATCTCTCAAGATTCAAAATAGAAAGACCTGAATTAGTCTGATAGAGATAAAGCAGAAATATATAGCCAAAAGCCCATAACCCATAACACTATCAAGCTTCATATCGTTCCTAAGCATCATAATAAGTGCCCATAATAATCCAGCCATTAAAGATCCCAATTTTTCATACAAAGTAATATCTCTAGGAATAGCAAAAGGAGTTGGATATTTAGACCAAGCCGAGATAAGAAGACCCAAACCAAACCCATTATTGCATTAAAAATGGGACCAGCATAACACCCTGAAATTGCAGTTTGGGAACCATCTTTTCCACCTTTCTTAGCCAGTGCCATGTTGGATATTAAATCCCCAAGTGAATTTCCCCATGCAAGTATAGTTAAGCCTAAAAGTAATGGACTTATACCAAATAACTCCCCAAGTGTCCCTAACAAGGAAACTAATTCCCCTGCTGCCAGATAAATCCAGGTCACACTCATTAGGAATCCTCCTAGTAACCAGACTAATAAGCATTTTTTTGTCTTTGGAGGGATAAATCTATTAGTGGTGAAAATAGCTAATAATCCAAAAACAATTCCTGCTAATCCACCAATCAAATATGGAATTAGAGTTTCTTTAGGAGATCCCCATATTAAGGCTACTAATAAAACTGGTGCTAGTGTCACAGAAATAACTGCATAAGGTTTAGACCAGTTTTCATCACTTACACAAGGGATTGTCATTCTTCTTGGTAGGGAAAGTGGTTTATCTATACCGTGTAGTAATCCCAACTTTATAATGTGTACAAATCTACCACAAATTCCATTTTGACCATCTTCATGACTTCCATTATTTATTCCACCGTTATCGATTGAAACAAGATTTTCAGCGTTGCTGCTATCTCCTAGCAACGGTGCAGTAGATTCCTCCAGTGGATCACCTGCCTAAGAAACAGAAAAATTTGTTGTGTTAATTCATAGTTGGGTTCCTCTGTAGATGCAAAAGGACAAGGGAAAAAGATATGTTCGCAAACAATAATTTTGTAGTTATACTCACTTTTATTTCATTATGTCCGTTTGAATCCATTTTATAGACAAGAAATACGTAAATGAGGTATAGACAAACAAAAGCCATGGCTCCCCAGATATCAATCGCTCCAACTGTTACGATAACTAGTACGGAAGAAAGAGTGATGAGGTAGAAGAGAATATCTCGAATGAAACTCTTCTTATCAACGGATACACCATGAGAGCTTACATAAATACTAATTGCACCTACAACAACACTTGATACAAAGAAACCTGCACCCAGTACACTATTAAGACCGACAGCACCCGAGCCTGTAGTATTTCCCATGAAGGAAACAATACTAGAAAAAACGTCGGGAGCTCCGTTACCAAAAGAAAGGAAGGTAACACCAGCCATAGAGGGAGTGAGTTTCAAGACATTTGATAAACTTTCTAATGAAGGAACGAAGTAATCGTCAGCTGTACTTCCTAATAAGTAGAATAGCACGACGAGCCATAGAATAAGTATAATATAACCTATTATTGGGATTGATCCAAAAATGCAATAGAAGAGTTGGAGATAGTCTATGTATCCAGATGCTCCACATCCATCGTTAAATTTTAAGAAATCACACTTGGCTTTATAATCATGATACTGTTTAATTTCACTACGATTTGAGGTAGCAGCAACGTTGTTGAGGTTCTGTGAGGAGAAATAGTTGAGGATGGCATTTGATCTTTTGGGGGCTTGAAGAACATCATGAGAATTTGGACAGAAGATTAAAATTGTAAGGAAGAATGCAATTAAGAAAAAAAAGGTAATGTTAATGAGAAAATGAAATGATTTCCTGGCTTGGGTTAACAATGGAATATTCACAACCGTTGCCATATCTCACCAAATTTTAACCACATGGTATTTATAAGAACAAAAATTAAAAATGGCAACCTTAAGTTGATTAATTCGATATTATTACTTTAGTTATTGAACAATTATCGTTACAGGTTACACTTCTCTGAATTTTGATAAGGGTTAGGTAATTAAACGCGGCAATAATATTTAGACCAAGAAAGACTACATTCAAAAATTACTATGGGGTATAGTCTTTTTTGTCAATTCCATATCTACTTTGTGTTTAATATACCAAGGTGAAACTTTAAGAGTCGTACAACATTAACAATGTTAGATAAATGTCTAAAAAAAACAATGTTAGATAGATAATTATTCTTTGTTTTTTTTCTTCATGACTGCTAAGCATGTTACCATATTTTATAGGGATAAAATGGTTTTTTAACTATTCGAGTTGTTTTTGGTACAATCCACCGCCAAAGAAATAATTTATTCGCTTAGAAATAATTCTAAAGTTACCGGATCAATACCCATATTTTTCAGAGTTGTAAGAATAATACTTTCCTTTTGAATTAAAAAAAATGTAAGCGGAAGAGTTTGAAACATGTTTTAAGAACGCGTCTTTCAAAACAAATCCATAATGTTGTAAATTTAATAAGTTTATCTTTTCAATTTTTATTTGGACCCTAAAATTTAATTAATAAGAAGTAATGATTCACGTTAATTTTAATTAATTTTCTGCTAATACCGTTGTCTTTTTTATGTTACACGGTAAAATAAATTTCATAAAATAATTTTTAAATTTTTTCACGTAAATAAAAAATAAAGAAGCATAAATAAAAGATTTTGTCTTAAAACTGTTAGGAAAGTACCTACATATCGTTGCGAATCCAAATTATGAAAACATCACTGAAATATGAAGATAATACAACTATAGATATAGCTAATTATTATGGTATAATATTTATACCAGAAAAGACTACAATAAAAAAATTATTATGGGGCATATTTTTTTTTGTCAATAACACATATCTACTTTGTGTTTAATCTATCAAGGCGAAACTTATGTTAGATAATAATAATAATTTTTGGGTTATTTTTCATTTTATATCTAAATAATGCACTACAACGAGCTTTTTTTTTTTAAATAAAAATTTATTAAATCATAGCTAATTAATAAAAAATGGAGATACTTTCCTAGTATACAATCAGGAGGAAGCTGATCCCAAGTTTTATTTATATTAAATTTTCTAGAAAGATTAGCTAGAGCATCACTTGCTCTATTAAAATTATGAGGAATATATTTAAGTAGATGTTTCTGAATCTCCGATAAACCGTATATACAATCCTTCGTCCATTTTATATTAGAGGATTATCCATTAATAGCTCGTACTAATGAGATATTGTCAGAGATGAAAATTGCATATGAAACTTGTTTTTGAGTAGCCCAATCAATAGCTTGATGAAGAGCCTGAGCTTCTGTTTCAATTAATGATCTTACATTAGTTGTCCATCATTTGGCTGCAATAAAATCCCCATTTGATCTGCAACAGATAATTTCACAATCTGCATTTGAGGAGTCTTTCCGCAAAGAAGCATCAACAAACATTAGTTCGCAATCTTGATTATCATTTAAAACTGCAGGGGTTGATAAATACTTCTTATAGTGCGAAACAAATGTTAATTAAAAATGTATTATTCAGACTATGATATAACTTTTGATTTTTCTTTCAAGACTCGACTTGAGTTTTAATAACATGAATAACTTGGTTAGGATTCTGAACTAAACCTTCAATGCCATCTTAATTTACATCTAGATTTTCGTATTTGTCAAAAAGTATTGATATAGATTCTATAACATTCAAGCATTTGTGAAGAGATTTTAGTATGAAACCAATGCATAACTCAATCTCTAATATAGGGAAAATTAAGAATAATAGCTAATACCTGGGGAAAAATTACAAACCAAATTGCTCTTGCAAAAGAGCAATGAAAAAACAAATAGTGGCATTGAGTTTATCGACCCTTTGCCTTAGGATTAGTCTGTTCTATTTCTTGATAGGGGCAGGGAAGGGATATAACTCAGCGGTAGAGTGTCACCTTGACATGGTGGAAGTCGTCAGTTCGATCCTGATTTAATCAAAAGTTTAAGCAGTTAAACCACACATTGGACATAGATTATCAGGGACAACAACAAATCTAATCACATAAGATTTCCATAAAAAGATTTTAAACGTTGGGAGAATGTCCATGTGGCACAGTCTTAACAAGTGCTTCTGATTTTTTTTTGAGACGGAGTGATTTGATCATACAAGAGAGCTTTCCAAGTGGATTTAGTAGAGAAGTTTCCAGAAGTAGTCGAAGACCATCTCGTGGTATTTATACCATAATTTGGAATTCTAATAATATGAAAAAAAATATCATTTGATCTGCACTAAATAATTCACTTAAAGCTTAATCTTCCAAGTAATTGTTGTAGAGATTGATTAATTGAGCTACATGAGTACAGTCTTGCAGGTGAAAATAAGAAGGTTTATGCAAAAGATCAAAACCAGATTCAATCCATATATTCTGCCAAATACTTATGGCTTCCTCTGAAGCAACCTCCCAAATGATATTTTTTAACAATCTCAAGACCTTGTTTCAACCCTTTTTCATATCCAAGTACCTTTTTTGTTTAAACAAGCATGCAAAGGTTTTCGTTTTGGAAGATACTTTGATTTTAAAATAGTAACCCATAAAGCAGTAAGCTGATTAACTAATTTCCATGCCATCCTAGTTAATAAAGCCAAATTGAACTTACTTAAGTTTTAAAACCTAAACCACCAACCCTTTTGGGTACACATAAAGTTTTCCAATCTTTAGGGTTCAAGCCTTTTTGTTTTGGCTGATGCCCCCCATCAGTATCTACATTGAATAGTGTTCAATTGTTTAATAATAGATGTCGGTTTAAGGGATTAGTCTCTCCTTCTATCCATCAAGCTTTCTCTGCATTTGAGAAATTAGAGGGTAAAAATTAGCTACTTTTGATCTTTTAAGAAAAAAAGGCACACCAAGATATATGTCAAATAATATCATGAGATGTAATTGAAGTAAGTTAGCTACTTCATTTTGTTTACTTCTTGGAATTTTAGGGTTAAAAGTGATGCTTCTTTTAAGAGGATTTATGACCTGACTAGATGCCTGCTAAATATAAGCAACAAATCTTGAACATGTTTAAATTCAAGAGTTTTAGCTTTTAGAAATAATAAGACATCATCATCAAAAATAGATGCAAGATAGAAGGTCCACTTCTAGCAGGTCTAATGTCATAAATCAACTTTTTATTTTCACCATAAAGAAGTAAGCGTGACTTTGGTACTTAATAATTACCATTTTAGTTATTGGTACCTGGATCAATTGTTGAGTATCCAAGGATCCATTAACAATGTTAGATAAATTGATACTCTTTTCATACCATAGTAAGGGTATGTAACTTGCAATGTTGTCTTTAAATATTCAAAAACATTTCGAGCATTAATTTTCGTGCTACTTATGTTACTAGCAACTAATGTGTAAACTTTTTACATATCATATTAGTATTTCTCAAAATGTGAACAAATGTAAAAAATCGCCTAAAATTATAGGGAGGGCGCAAGGAATAAATCATAAAATTTATGTAAGAATGACCAATATAATAGGGACATTCCTTCCACTAAATTAGAAATCTTATATAAGAATTGACGATAAATATAGACATTAAATTTTAAAAACCTCCATATCTTCAGGATATTCTTTGCTTGCTTGCACTTCCCCCTCAACATTTTTATTCACTTAATTATTCTTATCAAGTAACTCATTAGCATTTTGACTTCAACATTTTTTTCATTCAAATAAATATGAGGAATAGTATTAACAGTTTTTCTTGAAAGAGCCATACACTTTTTTTTTTACAATTATCAATCATTGAGCATTTCTTGCATGTTACAAAAAGTATATTGACGTATGAGAGTCCTATGGTATGTTTAAAGGCACAATCAAGGGTGAGTTGGAATTTCTTATCTAGTTGTTGTTTCACGTTTACCGTGACTTTTGCCCAGTATTCATAGTGATCTATGAGAGTAATAACAATCTTGTGTATACGATCTCTACTCTAGCTAGCATGTGGAATTATAGGGCGAAAAAAAGTCGGGTAATAAATGACTGATATTGATAAAGTGCAGAAAAAAACTTGAATTGAATTTTTCTTTTAAACTCTTGAGTCGAGGCTACTTTCCTTTTTGGTGAGATCATTCTATCGTGAGAAATTAGTCCAGGCCCAAATAAGCTTCTTAATTACGAATCTCGTAATGCGTATTAGTTTGTACTTTTATCCACTTACATCAAGGGTAAAAAAAAAAACTCAAAAATTCCCACAACAATATGGGGGTTAGGCTTATGTCAAAGTTCAACCTATAAAAATAATGGAGATAAAATTGACTAATAAAGTTTTCCAATTAAGATTACAAATCATGAGGGATTGTCGAAGATGATGCTTTTTTTTTTTTCTTTTAAAAGCTCATATCTTGAAATACCCAGTTCAGCTACAATTACTTAGGAATTTCTATTAATTCTCAAGTTTCAAATCTTCATTTTTTTTTTTAATTTTTCCTTTTACTGTTTCCATTTTCCATTTTCCCGTTTCTAGTTTAATTTTTATATATTAAATATTCTTTCATGCAACCTCCTAGACGATGGAGGTAAGTTCACCTATAATGATCTAAAGCTTATTTGTACTTTTTATTTCCTCTTGAATGTCCTTTCTAGGACAATATCTTTTTTTTGGGTAAAATAAATTCATTTGTTAAGACTTAGATTTTCATGATATTTTTTTTTGATTGGTAGATTATAAGAAATGATGATTGCTTGGGCAGATAAAATCAATTTTAGATTAAGTTAGGAATTATTTTCAAAATATTGTATATGCTAAAATAAAAATGTGTGATGGTTTTGAATGTCTTCATACTTTCTTATATGGGGCTGCTAATGATGATGAAAAATATGACCAATGAAATTACAAGCTTAGAGAATTAAGTAATATTAAGGGATATAAACTTTAACATAAATCCTGAAAAGAAAGTAGGAGATAATGATAGGATTTCTAGAAAGAGAGAAAGTACATGCATATATCTATTGAAATCTTGTGTTTAGCTAATCTTCAAAGTGGGATTTAATTTACTTTATACCTGGAGTAATAATGTGGTTGGAAAAGATGATATAAGTAATGCATTGATAGAGTTTTAGCTATTTATGAATGAATAGTGCAATTCTCTGATTCTAAGGTCCTTTACCTAACTAAGGTAAGGTATGACCATTCACCCTTTTTATGGATTATTATCATGTTAAAATCAAAAGTGAACATGCCACATATAATGGAATTATTTTTGCATCTTATTTTAATACTAGTTTAACCGTGAATCATTGTGTATTTCTCTTATTTCCAAGTTGGACATGGTTATAACCAATTTATGTAATTAAAACAAGTGTCTTAGGAAATATTTATAAGAATATCAAGGCCACTCTTAAAAAGATTGATATTGAAAGCAATAAAGGTCTGTGATAACTCTGTTATAGCTAGGATAAATAAATTGAAAACTGACCATGAAGATTAATACATAAATAAACATTTTTACTGGTAACAATTGTTAAGATACAACTTGATACTACAATATGAAAAAGATATAAATCTCTTTAATGGTTTAGCCTTCCATATGAAAATAATTAACTAAGTCAAATTCTTTTAAAAATAATCACGGGCATTGAATTATTGAAAAAATTCAAGTGGAACAAATATTAAAAGTAACTTCTCTAGCATTTATAGTTCTCATCATTGAATTATTCATCTCGCTTAGTAATTTAATTCATACTTGTATAATTGATTATGAAAATCTTATTCTTATGGAATGCTCCATCAACAAATGAAATATACAAAACATTAACCAAGATGAATCCTTGGGGGACATTTGTTCCTGGTGGTTTTTTTCTTGGATTCATACGACAATGTTGGGATCTGTTATATAATGATGTGGTGATTTTAATTCAGAATTTTATATATACGAGGAAATTTCCGGAAGGAATTAACCACATATAATAATTCATAATTCGAAAAATTAATAATTCTTCATGCCCATATGAAGTCAACCATGTTACCTTAAGTGATGTTCTCTTTAAAATAATATCAAAATTTATAGTTATAGGTCAAAAAATTTTTCAAATTGGATGATTAGTTAGAATCAACGTGCTTTCATTTAAGAGAGGCAGAATACAAATAATGTAATTGTGTCTCATGGACTTTTACATTCCATGAAAAAACAAAAAAACTAAGGATGATTCTTTTTCTCTAAAACTAGATATTTTTAAGACCTTTGACAAAAATCAATGGAATTTTGTGATGTTCATGCTAAAGAGTTTTTATGTTAATGAATATTTTTCTGATCTCGTTCTTGAATGTATGTCTACTATTAGTTTTCCAGCGTTATTAAATGGTTCACCTGACCTTGTTTTCCTTCTTCTAAAGGTTTAAGATAAAGGAACCCCTTATACCCTTGTATTTTATATTCTTTACATATATGGTTTATCCACATTACTAACAAAGTTTTAAAATCAAGGCAAAATAAAATGATTGGAAGCATCTAAAGATTGCCCCACAATCACTCATCTGCTTTTTGTATATGACTGCTTTGTGTTTGGCAAGACTGATTTATCTCAAATCAGGGATCTCCTTGAGATATTTAACATCCTGCTCTTGTAGTGGTCAAGCAATAAATTTGTAGAACTCAAGTATCATCTTTCACCTAAAGTTCATAACAAGATGATTGCTGACTATTAAAGGAAAGAATATTTCAAAAGATGATAAGTATCAAGGCGCTCCACTATTTTTTAGTAGGGCTAACTCGGTAAATTTTGAAATATTGCTTGAGAAAACTTATTCTAGATTAAAAGGGTGGAAATCTAAGTTGTTGTCACAAGCAGGTGGAACAATGATTAACTATGTTACATTTGCGTACCCATCTTATGAAATGAGCTGCTTAGAAATTCCTGTCAATACGTTAGATACAATGGATAGATTGTAGAGAGATTTTTGGTGGAATAAATTTGATTCTAAAAAAAAGTGTATTGTAAAATCTGGAAATCCTTTTTTTTTTAATTCTTTTTTGCATGTTAGCTAAGGTTGCTTGGAGGATTCTTTTAAATCCTTTCTCTGTGGGTTCGAGTTTTAAAAGTAATTAAAATATCATAGGAACTTTAATCCTTTGATTAGTTCTAGACATTCTTTAATTTTATGGATATAATCTAGTCTCAGGAAAGATAGGGAAATACATAAACCAAATTGCATTTAGGATTTAAGACCCAAATTTTTACTTATACATATGGACTGAAAAAGGGATTGTCAGTGTTGAAGTTTATATCTCAATACCTATAAATAAAGAAAGAGAAAAAGACCCATCCTGGTGTAGATGAAAAAATAACGCTTCTACCAATAGCTGGAAGCCATCAAGGCCAACAACTGAAAGCTAAGACTAAATCTAGAGTCAAGACTGATTATTATTTGAATCACTTGATAACAACTAGAGTCACGAGATAACAACTCTAATTATACAAACAAGAACAACTATCTGGATTTTAAATCTAGGAGCTGAGAAGTAAAGCGTCTGAGATAAAGAACTGATTAGATGTCAGAGACCTGGATTTCAGAGCTGAAAGTAGAGAAGTTACCCGTAACTGACAAGATAAGCACTTGAAGAAGCTGCAATATGCAAGAGTACATATCAAACATCTTCAGGAAGATGTGGGAAATCTAAAATGATCTGCTGGGTCCCAATAGATACATGAAATGTAATTGGTCCCCACTGATAAACATGTTCATCATCTCTTGTGCATATAGCCATCAAGACTCATTATTTAAACACAGTACATTCTCATCAAACTTAATCTTAAACTTCTCCCTCCCAATTGTTTTCTTCTGTTCTACTCCTCTTATTCATTTTCATTAAAAAAAATTTGTAACCTTAACTCTAGATTCTAGTTCTGAATCTAGTATACTTTACCAAAAATACAATTATAACAACTTTAATAAAAATAAATCAACTTTTTATTTTACGAAATCAGAAAAAATAAAAATAACTTTTAATTAGATAACAAATAAAATTTATTGTTAGTTTAAAATAATCGCTTTGATTTATTTTTAGATTAAAATATTATAAATAATAGAATTTACTATTATTTTTATTTAAAAATTAAATTTAATAAAACTTATTTAATGTTTTCTAAAATGAATATGCCTAGAAAAAAGCCAACATACACATAAAAATAATGTTAATTCAGTTTATTTAATTTTTAATTCTGATTATTACTAATTATACTAAATTTGTTTTTTCTTGATCCTATACAGATTTAGATAATAATTAGTATGTTATTAATAAAAAAAATTTATATATGAAAATGTTCTTATACTATCTCTATTTTGATAACATAAGTTTGTTTTATGTATAAATTAGACATAAAATATATATATTTTTGAAACATATAGAATATTTTTTTTATCTTTATTTAAAATTAAAATATCTAATTCAAATAGTATAAATATAAATTTATAATTTATGATAAAATAACCGTCAGTTATAACAATGTGATTGGTGACACTAGTTAAAGGAATGTGCACACCAAATCGGACTCCCTAACATTTATCTCTATAGTCTACGTATTAACCCCAATGTACCTATAGTATATATACTTTGTCTCCGGTGTGAAAAGAATAATGCTACGTAATTGCCATGAGTCTTTTTTACGTTCACTTAAAATATTGAAAGTGTAGGCATCTCTACCAAGAGTTTGGTGCTAATTCATTCATTTCTGTTTGTTCAATAGTGATCAATCGTCGACTGGCTCAAAAAAGTCCTCATGGTGGTTTAGTTAACAATGATGACAAACCAGATTAAATAAAGGAGTTAAATGATGTCAGTATTGGTGTTTCTCAAATAACCTTTAGCTAAATCCCGTGGACGGAAGTTTCTTCGAAGCATAATCATCTTTGAGCTTTTCCAATTTAAATACGGATATTTTATGGTCTTGTTTGGTAAAGATTATGATTACCATTTATAATTATAGATAATCATAAATTAAAAAATAACTATGTTATTAATTATTTTTTTAATAAATTTTAACAAATATATTTTGGGATAATTGATTATCTTAGAAAAATGCTCTCGAAGAGAAGAGAAAAGAATGATGATCTAAGAAAATTTTTTTAGTCCACTATAGTTTTTTTGTCTCTTTCTTGATAGTTTAGAGAAAATAAGGAAAAAAATCTAATTCATTTTTGTTAAAAAAAATTGATTATGATATTTTATAAACAACTTTTTTCTACTTATGAAAATAATGAGTTTTTTCAATTATAAATAAAATAATCAATTATTATAAATTTTAACAGACACCTATATAATGGATTATGGGCTAGATAATTGATTACGGGCTTATAATCCATTATACTAGTGGTTACCAAACAACCCCTATATGTGATATAAAATCCGAGGGGATTATCTTCAATTCATAAAGTTTTATATCCTTTTTTCTTTTACTTATTTTTGGAGATATATTACTTAAATCTATTTTTATTTTTATTTTTAAATAAATTTTACTAATAAAAATGTGACTACGATAGGAAGACATCTTATAGGTGAAATTAGAAGTTTACGTAGAGAATGTTTAACTTTTTATTTAACGCATCATCCTAGTATCAATAGGTTGGAGATGATTTCTTAAAAATATGATTGTGGATCCAATGTGGCACAACACTTTTATTTTTAAAAACTAATCATTGGAGAAGCTCTTACAACAAAAATTGGACCAACCGTTGCTTATTGGATCGAAAATAGTAAGGGGCGCATGGTCTAGATAAAGTAAATGATACTCCCTCCATCTAAGAATAGGTGATCTAGTTTAAGTTTGTACAATTCTACAAAGAGGAGAGAGGAGTATATTTATGTATTTTTTACAATTGTACTCTTATGGATAACAACTAGTAAAATTTAGAAATGATTTATCTCTCAAAATATACCACGATATTCGTAAACTTTATACCATTGAATAGCATTTTAAAACACATATGTAACGGATATAAACATGTCTATGAAATTTTGTATATATTTCTTATACTAAAAATAGTAAATTAAAATGATAATTTTAAAAATATCTCTTATTTAATGATATAAATCGACTATTAGTGGACAAAATTTTAAAATATATAAGTCATCTATTCTTGGATGGAGGGAGTAGCAAATTGGATTTTACTTTTTTTCACCACTATTTTTCTTTTTATATAAAAAAGGCGTACCTCAAGCATATATTAAAAAACTGATGTGGGATAATTGGAATCGCTACAGGGTTTTTTCAAGATCATCTTACATTCATCAGGTTTACAAATAAATCAACTATTTCAGAGTTCCAAAACAACAATAGCAAATCAAGGGGTCAAATCGTGGTGTTTTTTTAAAAACCAAACTAAACAAATGTATATCACTGTAGATAGCACAAATAGGAACTTCCGTGGATCCAACTAAGTCTTTTTTATAACATGTAATCTAGAGGATAAAACTATATCAAGAGGCCAAATAATTAGTTTAGTTTTGTTTGGAACTACACAAAACTGATTTACATCACTGCACACAACAGTAAGGAATCTTGAAGAGGTCCAACCAAGTTTTTTTCTTACATATAAGTCTAAATAACATGTGACCAACATGGCAATTTACGTTCGAGCTAAGGAGCTCTTGCTTACGATCATGGATCTCAATCTTGAAATGATTACCAGCCATCACACCATAGCTACTAGGAAAAATTACAATCAATTTTTACAAACATGTAATGAAATTTACATGGTTAAAATGAAATAAGGGGCTTTTTATAAAATGCCCATGTACGAAAACCTTATTTATAACTGTTTTTTGGAACATTAATAAAATACCAACAGTTTGGCCTTTTTCATCCAATTTTAGATTAACGGTAGGTGGTATTAAATCAGCTATTAGAAAAGACGTTAAGGCCCTTGAATCGTTTCAAAGAGACCTAGTTAGAACAGTGAGTCATTGTGTGCTCAATTCATCGTTCACAAAGAAAATGCTAAAGCTGGTGATTATCTCATTTGTCCTTCACAAACAGCCGTCCCAATCAACACAACAAAAAATAAGTAAAGCTCCAAGAATCTGAAACATACTAAATAATTGATTCAAAAATTTCTTACATATCAATCATCATAACTAAAACACGCTAATCACCAACTTACAAAAAAACTAGTACAAAACCTGTTTTCTTTTCTTTTTCTATACTTACGATAAGTAGTTACATCTAGTCTTTTTTGGGTGGAGTTATAGTTGTATGTGTGACCGATCAGTTATCAGTAGCAAAAAATGCAAGCTCAAATTAAAATCAACAGAAATCAGGATTCATAACCAACTGACCCCCCGCGGAATAAAAAAATAAAGTAAAGAGCAACTTATTTTCTCGTTAGTAGCTTTGTCTAGGAACTGCTGTCATGAGTCTGTAAACGAGACTTAATTCATCAACATCTTCAGGCTTTGTCCTGTGCCCATGGTTACAAGCACCACAAAGGTAAATCCGTAGAAACACCTGTGAACTGTTTCTTAACCTATGTTCAATGGGCAAGTCTAAACTGATCCCAGCTACACTGTTGTTATCCACGGTTTCATCACCCACTGCCCAAATTATAATGAATCAACGCTGACAAGATATCAACCCATGTATCGGGCAAACCAGGCAGGCACCAATGCATACAGTCTTGACCCCAGACTGCGACTGCATCTTTCTTCCCTAACCAAATCGCTGGATGGGCGTCTACCCTGAACTCACTCAAGTGAGTCAGAGGTAGCAACTGGATATCTGTGCCTTGCAATGCGTCCTCGATCAGATTATTCACTTGTCTTACTTCTTTATTCATACCATTGTTGCTGGGGCTAAACCAAATATCAAGCTGTCTAGTAATCAGTTACATGTTTCTTCTTAAATTATACACTAATCAACAGTAGAACCAGAGAAGAAGAAGAAAAAGAGAACTGTTTAAACATAAAAGAATCTAGGGATTAAGAGATCAAATATCATACCTGACTTTCTTCAAAAGGACTGTCGAATAAGCAACTCCCATTTTGATTCCAATCTCCACCATAGAAATGCCGAGGTGACTGTAAACGCCAGAACTTGAGGGTCGTAAGAGGAACTTCCCTTTCTATGTACGATACCATACTCTCAAGTACGACTTTAAGACCACTGTGTATTCCCAAGGGGGGAACTATCGGTTTCCCATGCCTATAGAAGACGAGAGGAGTCTCTTTTGAAAACTTATCATATCCCCACCTATTTCAAACAATAATCAAAACGCCATGGTTCTAAATAGTCTTTGGTAGGAAGTTATTATTGGTTAAACACATACATCTGATAAGAAATGGTAACATGGAAACTAGTGAAGATACAGACTAATGGAGTTTAAGGATAGCATCTCAAACAATTTCAGGTTTCCTGTGTCAACAATCGTACTAGTGATTTAGCAAAAACAAGGAACTAGAGAGCATTTCTTACCAGTGCCCAGTATTGAATACCAGGACATCATAGAATTTTGTGACGTCGACCCACTTATCTGATGGAACATCCACATCCACGCGGTATACCCCCTTCAGTCCAGGATGTTTCTACTGATCTAATTGTGTTACTGGCTGAAACCTTTATATAATCAGTCATAAGCATGTGAGACTTCTCATTTACTTTACATAATAAGAAATAGACACGAAAAAAGCAGTTTCAGATATAATCCTGTCAAAAAGAAAACACTAAGCCTCTTAAAACAAGTGAATAACACTTTAGCCAGTAAATCCATTAAAACCCTGCAACTACCAGTACAATTCTCCGTGATACTGGGTCTATCATAGCATCCTCATTCTCTTTTACTTTGCTATCTAATATCATTGACAACAGGACTTCAAAAACAAGGACCCGCAATACCTCCATCCCTCTAAAGAACCTAACGGAATTCATCATACGAAATCATACGAACAAAACCCTAATTTCAGAAAGAAAAAAAAAACCTAATCATACGAAATTAACTACTGTTAAAATTAAACAATAGGGTTACCTGGAAATCGCCTTTTTTTCTTTCCTCTTTTTGTTCTTCATCTTCTCGGTTAGGGTTATAACTTTGATCCAAACACTATACTGGATTTTAAGATTGATCTTCATGATGTTGCTGGTGATTCTTCTTGATTTGCAGAGAAAATAGAAGAAGAGGAGAAGGTGGAAAGATGCAGAGAAATGGAAAAAAGGAGGAGGCGGCGGAAAACGAAGAAGGGGCTTTGAGGCGTTTTTGGATCCCAACACGTGTAACAATCTGGTGTAAAGAATTCAACGGGTGGGCCTTGACGAAATGTAAAGAATTCTTCGTCAGACGATATATCAATTAATAAACGAGATTTTATCAATTTAACAGGCCGAAATTACTAACGATTGGGATTTTTATTAAAGTTTAAAAAATAAAAATATTTTATTATATCGGTTATTAATAATCTATCATTTTATTAAAAATTTCATAAAATAAAGTAATAAAGTATATTAAAAAGAAAAGACCAAAGCATCCAATTCATTTTGAACACGGGAAACTTCGTGCTCGAAGAATTTACAAGCAGAATAAGCCTCTCGTTAAGCAAGGTTATTATAATAGTATGAGTCACCTCTTGTAATTGGAAATTGATTCAACTCGTATGAGTGAATCGCATTGGTCCTTTAATCGGATTTGGAAAGTTGAATCGTACTTTTCCCTCCACTTTTTTCACTTTTTAAATGTTTTCCAAAAAGTTCCTACGAAGAGATTCAAACTGAAACCTTAGGTGCACTGGACCGGTCAGCTAGGACTGTTGGTGTTGTGTTATATACAATTATTAAATATATTACATCAAAACCATAAATATGTTTAAAAATATTCCACTCAAACATATATTATTAAGATATAATAAATTTTCACTCTATATATAAAATCAACTATGTATCGAAAATTCATGATTCTACATACGGTTCCATTCTTAAAATTAAAAAAACAAGTTACTTCACGATTTATGATTTCATAACTTTACCCCTAAGCCTTATAAGTCGTGTCCAACTCCGTGTTTAACCTGTCAAGTTTTCTCTACGCGTAAGCATATGCACTGGGTTGATCTGTTGCGCAGGACATCGCTTGACAAGTACTCGCACCTTCAAGATGAGCTCGCTCTACCCGAACTCGGTGAACAAAATATTCATTGGTCAACATATTTGCGTCAGCGAAAGCAGTCGTAAGCCCATCCATTTCCAACGATAATTGATAACGGGCCGATGCTTTTGAAGGTGGAGAGGTTAATATACGAGTAATTTTTCGATAGGAAGGAGTCATGTTTACACTCGTGAAAACAACTATATGAAAGATAAAAAACAAAAATAAAAAAAGGAAGCGTATAGATATGCAACTTTGACAGCAGTCATGAGGCAAACCAATGTAATAAATAAAAAATAAAAAAAAGAGTAAAGATCGATTGACGATAAAACTTATAATCAATAAGACAAACCTCATTAAAAGGTTAAAAAAAATAAAAAAAAAATTACTATTGTTATCATTATAGGAGACTACTCGTCCACAGCAGTAGTGATAGGCACGTCCTCTCTATAACCTTGGAAAAATCCTTTATAATTCTATGATAAAATTCTATATCACCAAGAAAAGTACAAATCTCCCTTATCATAGTGGGAGGGCTAAAAGCACGAATAAGATCTATCTTAGCTTTATCAACTTCAATCTTTTAAAAGATATATTATTGCCTAAAACAATACCATGAGTTATCATAATGTATCATTTCTCCCAATTTAGCACAAGATTAGTTTTAACATATCATTTAAGAATTAACATAAGGTTATCCAAGCACAAGTCAAATGTATCATCATATGCACTGAAATCATCCATAAAGACTTCGATAATGTTTTCAACATAATCTGAAAAGATACTTACCATACACCTTTGTAAGGTAGCGGGTGGGTTACACAAATCAAAAGGCATCCTTCTGTATGCAAATGTTCCGAAAGGACAAATAAAAGTGGTCTTCTCTTGATCCTCATGTGCTATAGCAATCTGATTGTAACCTGAATAACCATCAAGAAAACAGTAATAAAAGTGTCCCGACAATCTTACCAACATTTAATCTATAAAAGGTAAAGGAAAGTGATCTTTTCTAGTAGTTGCATTGAGTTTTCTGTAATATATACAAACCTTCCAACCGGTTTGCACACAAGTTGAGACAAGTTCATTCTCATCATTCTGCACCACTGTAACTCCCGATTTCTTTAGTACAACTTGTACCGGGCTCACCCACTTGCTATCAGAAATGGGATTGATAACTTCCACGTTTGAAAGCTTAAGTATCTCTTTCTTTACTATTTCCATCATTGGAGGGTTCAAACGACGTTGAGCCTCCCTTGAAGGTTTTGTCCCATCCTCAAGTAGTATTTTGTGCATGCATGTAACTGGTATTATTCCCTTGATGTCAACAATTTCCCAACCTATAGGAATTTTATACTTCTTTAACACCCGAAGAAGTCTTTGTTCTTGCAATTCAGCTAGTTCATTCGAAACTATTATAGGCAACTCCTCATTATCACCCAAATACATGTATTTTAGGTGATCAGGAATAATTTTTTGTTCTAGTATAAAAGCCTACAATATAGATGGCAAAGTTTTTTCATTAGAGCATGATAAAGAGATAAAAATAAATATCATGAGCTGGTGAGCACTCTTGCAAATGATTAAAATGTCCAAAGGCATCCTTAAGTTCATCTTCATACTCAAATCTACCATAAGTGGGTGTAGTTAACACGGTTTCAAACAAAACTTCCCCATTCATATTGAACATCTATTGAGATAAAATATCAATAACATCAATATAGAAGCAAGAGTGGACATCACTATGATATCCTAGCTTAGAAAGAGGATTGATTCTTGGCTTTGCCGGCTCAACCACGAATTCATATTGGCAAAGAGGCCCGCGCCTTGGAAGCAGCAATAGTCAAGTGTAGTCCGTATCTACAAGGAAAAAGGCTCCATTACACTTTTATGTGGCACGAGGACCAAGAATTGCGTCTCCCTTTTAGAAGGCTTTGACAAAGGGATTGCGTCGGAAAACCGACTTTGTTTTACCGCAAGCGCACAGTGTCGAAAGATGTAGACAAGAGCAAATATGGTTCGTTCCCACGAGGAGTTTGGATTAAAATATATATTTTTTTAGGTTTTTTTAGAAAGAATTAAATTAACTAGTGAATTAAAACTATTTAAAAAAGTTTGAAAACAATAAGAGAAAAATGTTAAGGTTCCGGGAATCCGTTGTAGGTCAGAGTTTAATTGTGTTCGTCACATAGGGTCTCAATTTTACTCATGTACAGTATCAAATCTAGCTACTAATACACGGAAGATTTTTAATTAAGCATTAAAGAAATAATTTTCGAAAAGAATTATTTGTTCTCAACCTAAAGTAGAATTTCGAAGTACTAAGTATACGGGGCATAAAGAGTCAAAGAATATTCATAAAACGATTTAATACGAGGTTTCAACGAGTCCTTCTACTAATCAAACAATGAACTATACGTGGCATAGAACATGAAAAATCATCGAGACAGTAAAACGTTGAGAGAGAGACAAATTAATAATATTTAGTTCATACAGTTAAAAACCCTAGTTTCGAAACACAAATAAAAATCGTCTCTACAAGTTCATCCTTTCGCCCTAACAAAGAGAATTAGCCCAACATGGCTTTCTTAAAAACTATGAAAATTAATTAAGAAAATAATACAAACTAACCCTTTATCCTGTTCAAAAATTTCCGGGCAGGTCTGTATATCCGGGAGCTTGAATCGTCGGAATTCTCCTGTATGCTTTCTACTTCAAAGAGATTGTCTGGCTCCGGGGTATGTTCTCTGTATGTGAGGGGATCTATTTATAGAGGATAGTCATCCCAATTTCCTAACTAGAATCCTAAGCTGAATGGGACTCTCTAACACCACCGACTAAACACACTATTCTTGTTATACACGGTTAGTTTCCTTCTTCGACCCAACTTCTAAATCTTGAGCCACACACTTCTCTCTTCTAACCGAGAATATCTCAACCCATCTCGTTTTCCTGCTTCATCTTTTCTCAGCAACAACCATCCATTAACCCGTCGGTCAAAAGCTACACAGAGTCACCTCACTTCTTTCGCCACCATAAATCACTTACCAAAGCCACCACCAACAGCGTCATCTTCGATACCATTAACTCATAGTCACTAACAAACCATTCAATCACCATCATAGAATCAGGCTCATGTCAACAGCCAGCACCACTGATCACTATGATTCAACTCAGCCATTAATGACAGGCAATCATCATCAGGAACTTGAGTTCATCATAAATCCATCAACATTTCTTCTCAACTATCATCACAGCGTCAGACTCATACCCATAAGCTTCATCTCCTATAAAATTTACCACATACCCTTCAGTTCACGACCCCTTCTTCTCACTGCCATCATTACAGAAACAACTGCCATCTTCTCTTCTACTCAAAACATCCAACTCAGTCACTAATCATCTATCATTTGTTGGTAGCATCACAGACTCCATCGTAGCTACCACCTTCAAGACCAGCAGCAAGCTCATGATCATCACAGGTCAAGCTCGATCTTCTCCATCACTTCCAGTCATAACTCAGGACCAACTGCACAGCTGCACCATCATATGCCATCGCTCAATGATAATCATCTAACTTTGTTAAACTCCCCAAACTTCCAGCAACCTCCATCACCCATTAAATTCCATTAACTACTCGAGCCCTCACTGACTTTTTCTTCCTTAATTCTTCTAACCCATGGCAGCCATCAGACTCGTGCCCATACCTTGTAACAACCTCTCTAACTCCACTGATCCATCTCTTGTTAACTTCAATGGCATCTCTCGAGCCACAACGAACCATCATTACTGAACCATCGTCACCAGCCACCATTAATGGCAGCAACCATCAACTATCGAAGACCTTCTCAAACTCAACTACAGCTGCTATGCTTGAACTTAACCTCACGTAACAGCACACAAATCCTCTTCGCAAAAAGAAAAAAAGTGTTTGGCGCCTTAGCCAAATTTGAACTAGTGGCATCCCTGAGGAAATGAGCAGGTGCTCTATCCATATTTGAATTCAAGTCGTCCCTTAACGTGTGCCAGGTTGTCCATAACAGTCTCTCTTGAAATGACCTTTTTGCTCTTAGTATTCGTTTCGCTCATAACTTTCTCATACGAAGTCGGAATGACTTCATTCTTTCGCCGTTGGATTCGTAATCAAATTCTCTACAAGATGGAGGGTAGAAATACTGGAATAGACTGAGGCCCTCTGGGTCTTTAGAAATTCTTCTCTTGTAGAGCTCCATTTCACTTGTTTCAGAGACGTAACCTAATAAAACGCACAAACTAGAAAAGTAATAATAAAACACGGTAATTCACACAAAATCTAGCAAATAAGAATAAGGAAATGATACTTAAAATGTATAAATTATGCACTTATCAATGTTGAAACATATTCCTTCTCCATGGAATTCCATAGTCAATGACCCGCTATGCACATCAATCTTAATTCTAGTCGTGCTCATAAAGGGTCGTCCCAACAGTAAATGTAGAGTTGCATTAGTTGATTCATCTGTCATCTCCAACATATAGAGATCCGCTGGAAAAAATCGTTGATTCACCTGCACAAGCACATATCCAATAATACCTCTAGGGTATACATTAGAACGGTCATCTAACTGTAAATTAATTCAAGTTTCTTTCAAAGGACCGAAATTAAGAGATTCATATATAGATACAGGCATAACATTTACTAATACTCCTAAATCAAGCATAGCCTTATTAAACTTTGTGTTACCAATAACAATAGGAATTTCAAAACTACCAATATATTTAGATTTGAGTGAGATTTTCTTTTGTAAGATAGTCGAAGCATTCTCCCCCACTCTCATTACCTCATTACCGGTTAATCTCTGTTTAGTGGTGCACAATTCTTTCAGAATTCTCGCATATTTGGGGACTTTTTAGTCGCATCTGTAAGTGGAATATTCACATGAATCTTCTTGAAAATGTCTAACATCTCCGTATCTTGTTCCTCCTTTTTAAAGTTAGCAAATATGCGAGGAAAAGGTAAAGGAGGAACATAAAACAGGAGGTTTAGAGTTGTCTTTAGGTACCTTATCGGTTTGGGAAGAGTCAGTAATCTCTTTTCCCAAAACCCTTCCCTTAAGGTATTTGTTCTTCTTAATATCTTCTGGTTGTACAGTTCGTGTACCATTTCTCAATGTAACAATGTTGACAGAATCTGTCGGATTAAGAAGTTGAGAAAGGAGTTTCCACTATTCTGTGCCTTCAGATGATTATTCTCAGTTTCCATAGTTTCCACTTGTGTTTGTAGTTCTTTGATTGTGTTATCAGTTGTTTTATGATTTTTCTGCATTATTGAAGTTATCTTCTTCATCATAGCAATCATCTCTAATGATTCTGAAATCTGAATTGGTTATGATTGTTGTACTTGTTGTTGAAAACCACTAGGACGATTAAAAACCGGTCCTAGAACTACAACTTGTTTGTTTGCATAACTTAAGTTGGGATGATCTTTCCACCCTGGATTATATATATATGCGTTAGAATAAGGATCAAATTGTTGACTCTACTGATTCTGCAAAATAACATTGACTTAATCACTTCCTTCTTCATAGCCTTGGGAGGATAATGGCACCACCATAGCTATAATTTGTTGCATCATTGATGCCATGTTGCCCATTTGTTGACGAAGCTCAGAAACTTCGCTCACTTCATTGACCCTGACGAGTGGTTCTGACCCACGACTTGAGAATTGTTGAGAAATTGCTGCCATATTCTCAATTAAATCTCTATCCCGAGCTATTGTTTTGTTCACTAATACGCCACCACCTGCAACATCGAGAAGATTCTTGTCACTTGCTTGAAGAGCCTCGTAGAAGTATTGGATGATCAATAAATCACTGAATTAATAATGCAGAAAACTAGCCACCAATCTCTTGTAATGTTCCCAACATTCATAAAATATCTTTCCTTCATATGCTTAATGCCACAAATCTCTTTCTGAATATGTGTTGCATTTGATGCAGGAAAGTATCTCTCTAAGAAGACTTTCTTCAAACCATTCCAAGTTGTGACACTACTACAAGGTAAATAGTACAACCATTCCTTAGTAGTGTCAATTAATAAAATTGGAAAAGCTCATAACATGACTTCATAACATCAGTCTATTTTGGTAGCATGGCCATGACTATATTATGAAAATCCATAAAATGCTTATGTAGATCTTCATTAGCCATTCCATGGAATTTTGGGAATTCTCGGATCAACCCTGGTTGGAAAATGTAGATGTCGTTTGAATACACCATTGTTATATATCTATCTTATGAGAAGCTAAATCATTGAGTGTACGATTAGCATCACCAATTGCTTCTTGTTCTTCCTCTACGTCTGAATCTATGAATTCACTTGACGATGTACAAGGAGGAAGTGGAGTGCTCATTTCTCGAACAAATTCTTTTAGTGAAGTGCCTGATCGAAGATGTATACCAATGGACTTGGTTTTCCTTCTCTAATCATTCATAAAAGAAACAGTAATGAAAAACAATTCTCAAAACTAAATTAATTAAAAACTAAAATAAGAAATCAAATAAAAAATAACGATCCGCTATGTCTCCCCGCCAGTGGCGCCAAAATTTGGTCAGTCTTCAGCCAAGCAAAAATATTTCAAGTTCTTTTACTTCCAAAGTATGGATTTAAATACACGATTAGAACAAGTATGGATTGTTACTCGTATTTGAAAACCTATGTAACAGGGGGGTTTTTTGTTTTAAGAATAAGTAATTATATTAATGATGTTGCAAATAGTGAGTAAACAAATCGATGGGTTGAGAGTACTGGTTAAGATTTCATCTTCAATCATATGACATGCACTTTAACCAATAACTAGAGTTGTCACTTAATCTTTCATTATCAAGTGTCCTAAAGCATCCCATCGAGATCATACTCCGGAAAATTCCTGTCATCACATACCATAACGATGAATATGCAATTACTACTCAAAGAACAACCTAATGCAACGTGCTATTAAGTTTAATTCTCCAAGAAAATTAAGTTATATGAATTAGATTAATCAATGCAATATATATACTTCGAGTAACCTATTTAACATAGGTCAAGCTTCTACGTGGAATCACATAAGGGTTTTGAATACAAATGGTAATCACATAATACTACTTATGACAAGGTTAATCAACAATTCTGTATCTTAAAACCCTAGTCTAGCAATAGATATGCATTCATGGTTATTTAGTAGCGCTCCTTATTTTAGGGTAAACTTGTAAAGGAGAGAGCAATCTTAATCACAGCAAGGACTACACCTTTCCTTTTACGTGTAGAGAAAGGAAAAGAAGATACTTTCTTTGTACTATTTCTTTTCCTTTTATAAACTTTCTCTCTTAATCATCTTCTACACATGCCTCCCTTTAACCTCCTATTATTGCTAAATTGCCATTTGTCATTCTTATCTCCAACTTCTTCTTTTATTCTTCTCCTATCCTCATGCTTCCATGGGCATATTCCTAAGTGCTTGGGCTTGACCCATAAATTCCTGAGGTGATGATGAACTTAAGCCCATCTAGTAAGAATGATTCCCCATATCCATGGGTAGTCATTTTTCAGGTATTAATATTAGCACCCTGACTGTTGGGATAACTATTGGATAGCCCAATAGCAAAAACCCACTTTTAAAGCAATTCTCCTTGGCTATCTTCTTAACACGTACCTCACCATCTCTTCAGTTACCCTACTCTAAGTAACCGTCTCACATTAGTCAAAGAAGGTCCCTGTTATATATATTTACAGTCTCTTCTTACCACTTCATTTCCTTTTTTACAGCGTATCCATACTTTATTGTTCCTGATGTCAGGCCATCCCCTCAAACATTCCTAAACGGAAGAAGATGAAGAAGCGGGAGAGACAAAGTCTCAAGCGGGGTCCGAATCTGGCGGCCAATATGATGATTGGCCTCTTCCTTTGCCGTACGATGGTCAGTTATATTATATTATGGAAATTCTTGGCAGCCGAGATCTCTTTGCCGCTATGCAGCTTCCAGTTTTTTCAGATGGTACACGAGTTACGCCGAATGACGATTATCTTGATTCTCGTTTAACCAACCCGGTTTTAATACCCTTTTTCGTGTCCCCTAAGTGGATCATGCATCCGGTGGAAGACGTCCTTCCCCTTCACCCTTTCAACAAAATTCCGCGCATGGCCATTTATCATGGGGATTATTACCTTCCGACTATAGATCAACGCTCTTCTGCTAAAACGTCTCCTCTCTGGAAGTCTTGGGTCACATACATCCGTTCCAACTCTGATCATTTAACCACGATCCGTTCTTTGGGGATAGAAGACGTTACGCGTCCCTTCATCGTGTAATAGTCAGATGTAAAAGTGACATGGTCAGACTTTATTCGCGTTGGATTTCTCGGGTTCACACTTTCTTTTTTTTCTTGGGGTGAGGCGGCACATGTATTGGAGGATTTTATTGAATTAATGGGATTTCCAATTCATAGATCTCACCTGTATCATGAGGCGGCTATCTCCAAAACTATAAATAATTTGGATAAGACTCCCTGTGCTCTCTTGATTGGCTGCAAAGGTAAATATGATCGGTGGGAAGGATGATTCCTCGGTATTATAGACCCACCATATAAAGGAGAAGATCGTTGATTCGGGCAAATCAGATAAAGGGAAGTCCAAGGTTACCCCTACTGCGGAAGCAAGAGAGAAAGTTGCAGCCCGCCCTATTGGTGGGAAGATGATGGACGATGTTATGAAGGGTTCTGCTACTGTATCAAGCCAACTCACTCGAGATGAAAACCTTTGTGGTCGTGGTACTAAGGTCAGTAAGAATAAACGCGCTCCTTTCCCTCTATGGGTGAAATATTGGGCTCTAAATCCCGTAGACGGGGAGGTCAGCTCCCACGTCCAAGAGAAGAAGAACACTCGCGCTGAGGTAGCATCTTTCCTTTTTTACTGGCTATGTCATGATGTTTTCGAACACAACCCCCGTGACACCCTCAAGAACGATCTCGTGCCGATGGCTGAACTGATGACACGAGGCATATCGTTTCATTTGGCGCCTATATTCTTGGGTGGTTTATATCGTCAGCTGGATCTCATTTGTAAAGACATTAGAGAGTGGACGCCTGTCATACTGTTGAAACCTATGTCACGTCAAATTTCCTTCAAGCTTGGGCATGGGAGCATTTTCCCAAGTATACTCCTCCAACTAACGATTTAGCCGTTCTTCGTGTGTAAAGAGTGGAGATAGAAGATGGTACCTTTGATATGGTTCCGACTTCTTACTATTATCCTCGCATGGCCCTGTGGCGTGGGAAAGGGAGAAAATCTGGGAATACTTTTAAGGATTATATGGATGTGGCCAAGGAATTCAGACCTTTTTCTTATCCTGACGGTCCTTCTGGTTCCATTCCTTACTATTTCACTACTGAGGTTGCAAATGTGACCCTGAACTCTGAGCAATCTTTGGAAAGTGACGACTTTGACTCTGTTATGGCTGTGCTGCATGGTTATCTCCCTGGCTTTCATCAGGGTAAGTTTGTAGCAATATCCTATAACTCTGATCGTGTGGCTCGCCAACTGGGGTTCGACCAAGGAGTCTCGTCTCTCTATCCGGATCTGTATTCTAGTGAGCAAGTTGATATTAAAGTTAGTTTCGTCCGTTTTGTGTTCAAAGGAGAGACGCGATTTGTGGACCAAACGATTCATTTTTTTTTCCTTCAGCCTTCTTTGACGTGGGAGCTCTTTGTTTCTCCCAATTGGTATTCGTTTCAAACAGAAATCCGGAAGCAAGCTCTGAATTTTCTTCTTCATGAACCGGTCCTTCCACCCACATTGTCCTAGGATAACCTTAGGTTGATGCATGCTTCGGGTCGTATCATTAAATGAATCGATATCATTTGGGTTGGGTCTTATGCTTGTTCAAAAGGTCGTCCCTTGGATCCCTTGACTACTAGTTAGGTTACCTCGGGTGATCAAGAGTTGTTGAAAAAGAGGTTTAAAAAAGAACAGATACCTCCTCCTCCACCGCGGAAAAAAACGAGCAAGGTTCAAGCTCTTCAGCCAGCTCTGGGCTCTTCTAACCGGGTATTTTTTTTTATGTTCGAGTCTTTTTTCTCCCTAAAAGAAAAGACAACCCCCTCCCTTTTTTTTCTTCTAATTGTGTGTTATCGGGGTGATCTCCTTACCGGTTCTGTTGGGTACAAGCTCCGCTCCTTTATGGTGGAAGAATATCTTCATTCCCGAACACGAGTGGTCGCCTCGTCGTAAAACTAAGAAAGCTAAGCGTAACGTGGGAATTTTACCAACTCCGCATATTCCCCGATCTATCTTGGCTGATGCTTCTCCTCCTATGTCTCCTTTACAGGCCAAAGCTCGGTCTAACACTAGTCCGACCTCTTCCTTTTTCGTGGATCGTATTCATAGTTCGGGTGTCGATTTTTCTAGAGGTGGTGGTGTCGTTTTTCCACGTTTACATGTTGTTTATCTTATTCCTATGGTGGATACCACTACTCGTTCTCAGAATCAGCCTCAGGAGACGCCTACCAGCTTGCTTGGTTCATGTAGTCATGGTGGTTCGTCCTATTCTCATCCTGGTATATCTCAAAACTATGTGTCTTCTGACGAAAATCTATCTCCTTCTGTTAATTATTGTCCCTTTTGCTTTCCACGTGTCACTTTCTTTATTCTGTGTTTGTCTTTTTTGATCTGGTGTTAAGGCATATATATTTTGTTTTTCCTATTTATACGTCCATTTTGCTATCCTATTATATGCTTACTTTGTGTTTTTGTTTTATTTATTATCCATTTTTTTAAAGTTCTGCTGGTGGTTCGAAGTCGTCTTCGGGTTTTTCTCATCCTCCTTCAGATCATTACGAGCCTTCTCCTGCTCACGTGTCGTCTCCTGATCCATTTATTTGTTTCATTCATTTCAACATTTCATTATCATCAACACCACTATATATATATATTATTGTTATTATTATTATTCTTTTTATCTTATACTCTTTCCGCCCTTTCTCTTTTTTTTCTTTTTAGACAACAATTCCGCGTTTAAAAAAGATGTCTCCAGTGTCACGAGCAATGTTAAACGCGCGTGGCTTATGAGGAATGATTTTTTCCCAGTTACTCAAGAAGAATTAGACGTGGTTGCTCTATTAGCTAAACCGAGAGATCCTTCCTTTTGGTAACCTTCAGGTGTAAGTGCCGACGAAGTCAGGGCAACTGAGAACTATAGATTAGTGCATTGGTTTTGGGTCCCTTCGGACTTAGCCGCCACTTACAGGATGATTGTCGAGCGAAGCGGTCATATGGTGAACAAGGGTATGATTAAGGATATAAAGACTTTAGTCTTTATGAATAAGGGTTTGCTCAAAGTTGCAAAGTGGCTTCCCCAAGTTCGTGATGCTCCACCTTCTGCTGGTAAGCTGAAAAAATGGGAATCTTTCATTCAAACTAGATAGATATTCAGTTTCCTATAGCGTGGTTTCCCAATTTCTGGGTACCGTGAAGGGCAAGTTTGATCTGCGTTCAACCCTTCCGGCTCAGATCGCTGAATTAGAGCAAAGCCTAAAGGATCTGACTAAAATTTCCCAAGAAAAGAGGACTACTCTGAACAAGCTTCTCGCAGAATAGCTACGCAGAAGGCTTGTGAAGCTAAAGCTGTTGTGACCGGGGTGCGTGAAGATCTTGAGTAGAAAATACGAGATCTGACTGCGTTAGAGGAATTTTAAGTTTATACTCTTTGGTATTGAGTGTTTGTAATATGTTTGTGCTTATCTTGGATTTGGTTGGCTTTCTCCTTCCTTTTTCCTTTTTTTTTTTTTGAAACTGATTTGGGATTTTGATGATTTTTATTATGGCATTTTAACTATCTTAGGTGGTTGTTTTACTCTTGATATTTATTTTGGTTTGTTATTTATTTATTAGTGGCACTTGATTTTCAGGATGTTTTATTATAATGGGGGTTGTCTGTTTATAAATAGTACTCGTATTGTTTTTATTTTTTTTAATCTTTCCTGATGCCTTACCCTGCGGAAGCTACTCTTATTCACAATTTGGAAGAAAAACTACATCGACTGATTAATAATAGAATCGAGGTTGAAGCGTAATAAAAATCCATGTACGTCGCTCGTAATGAAGCGGCTGATCAATGGTATAAGGCGGGTCTTATCTATCAGAAATTCACCATTCGTAATTGGTCTGTTAGTGCTTATGAAACGGCGCTGTGTGTATACATCTTGGCCAATGACGAGATCAATATCGCTGAACGTATTCTTATGGAAGCTAATGAGACGCGTTGGCGACTTGATGAAGATATCTCTCATACTGCTAAGTTACTCCGGGATCTTTGGGATGTAGAAGTTGTGATTGCATATTTTTTTTAATCATGACTGTTATGATTGTAATTGTAATTTTCATGATCATCTTGTAATTAGATGCTTCGTTTATTTTCTGGACGCGTGGTTGTATCTGTCATGGATCCCTATTTAAAGTTCTCCCTTGATCTACGTGCCTTGCCTTGTGCGTGGTGTTTTTTTTTATTTAAGTGTTCCTTTTATCTTCGCCTTAGTATATGTTTTTATCCTTTCTTTCCTTTCCTCTTCCTTCTTCTCTTTTTTTTTGAACGATGGCTCATGAGCTACATGGGTATACCTTAACCAGGTTCCGATAGCCGCTTCTGTCATGACTTTAGATGCGCGTAAAGAGCTCGAACGACTCCTGGAGGTGAAAGATGAAGTAGGGATGTTAATGACTCATAGGTTAGATCATCGGGATTCCATGGATGCCGCTTGGGGGTATCAGCATGAAACGTTTGAACTTTCTCAGAAGGCTCATACTGATGCTCGTATTATAGGTGACGTCAATCTGCTTCTTTCTGAGGCTCATGCGAGGCGGTGTGCTGCCAACTGTCTGTATCAGGAGGTTATACTTAAGATGAAAGATTTAGATCAGGGGATATAAATCTGTCGTGCAATGTTGGCAGAGTCGGACGATTAGTTTTTGTGGTGTCTTTTATTGTATCTTTTCTAGGGACTTGTAATTCCTAGATGTATTTATTTTTGTAATTGTACTTTCTTGACCATAAATATTCTTTGCTTCTTTTATTTAAACCTTTCTTTGTCCTTTTTATTTTCCTCATTACACACACATTTCCCCCCTTATTTCTTTTCTTACTCTCTCTTGTCTCTTTCCTTTGAACATGTCTTATCAACTTCACGGATATACTTTGACCATGGATGTCGTACCTTCCCTCGTGACACTGCTTGATAAGAAGGAAAAACTAGCATGACTTTTGGTGTTGAAAGATGAAGTTGGGCTGTTAATGACCCGTAGGCTGAGTCATCGTGCCGCCATGCGGGTTGCTTTTAGGGAACTTGACGAGATTCTCGAGATTGATCGTAGTGCTAATGCCTCTGATCGGGTACTTCGGGATGTTCACCGTTTTCATAATGAAGCATTCACTCAGCGCTATTTAGCTACCCGACTGTACGATGAAGTTGTTCTTATAGTGAGGGATTTGGACCGAAAGATAGAGGTTTGTCGCGCGGTGATCGCTAGTCAGGATGATTAATCTTATAATCCTATTGATGTCCCCTAGAATTTTATTAATGCTTATTGGTGTTTTAATGCTTTATTGAATGTGGTATTGAATGTGTAGCTGTACCCTACGCTCGTGATTATTATATATTTCTTTTCTTATTTGGTTAATTTTAACCTTAATCTTTTAGCCTTTTCTTGTTATTCATCTGTTCTGGCGTACTATATATTAGCTTCCTTCTTATCATGTGGTGCGAGCTCGTTTGGTAGTGGAGATTACTTGATTGACTCAAATGTATAATGTGATGAGTGTTGTGTTTGACTACTTTGTACGTGAGAATAATATCTCCCATTCTCGCTTTACAGACGTGGATCGTCTTTTACAAGAAGCGCGTCATGAGGATCGGTTGCTCCCTCCTTTTTTTTTTGAACACCACCGTTATTATCGTGAACGTAGTGTTCCAACTTACTTCATACGTCTATATGTGTTTCAATCTTTGCAAGTGGCAGAAGTAGCTCTCAACTCCGCTCAGGCGGCTGTAAGCTCTTCCTTGAGGATAAACATACTTTAAAGGCGAGTCATTTTGGGCAGTGTTGGGATTTTTTTTTAAAGATATGACTGACACTCATTTTGCTCGGGACGATCGGGTGGTCATATCCGACCCGAAGTTGGAGCTTCATAATCTTAAAAGGGCTCTCTATGGACGACATGAGCGGATACACTCGCCTTGTGGAGACCCTTACAGTTGTGTTTGGTGTCATTCAGTCGTTGTAGTTGTGCAACATGGATCTCTACGCCGATGCTATATGTTCTAAAGATAGCGACTGTGCGTCCCTGTTTGAGTCCTTCTTCAACACTCTGGAGGAAATGGAACATGATGAGCGAAATTTAGTTCGTGTGCTGTGTATTTAAGTTGCGCAATAATTTCTTTGCTTACTTTCTGTACCCGCCGTAATGTTATATGAATGTTTATCTATTTCTCTTTTTTTTCTAACATGTTGTGCTCCCCCCCCCCTTTTTTTTTTGATAAGATGCATTGGTCTGGATGTTTAGAGTATGTTTCGGATGTTTAATTGAGTGGTCAAACTGGGGCGCCTTGCCCTTTTCCACTCTTATGATCACTGTATTACTTAGTTGAGTGGTCGAACAGGGGCGCCCTGCCCTCTACCGCTCTTGTGACCCTTGTAGTACTTAATTAAATGTACGAACAGGGGGGTTATGCCCTCTGCCGCTCTTGTGACCCTTGTTGTACCTAGCTAAGTGGTCGAACATGGGCGTTTTTTCCTTTGTCGCTCTTGTGACCATTGTAGTATTCGGTTGTGGTCGAACATGGGCGTTTTTCCCTCTGATGCTCTTGTGACCATTGTAGTATTTAGTTAAGTGGTCGAAAAATGGCGTTTTTCCATCTGCCGCTCTTGTGACCATTGTGGTATTTTAGTTTAGTGGTCGAATAAGGGCGTTTTGCCCTCTGCCGCTCTTGTGACCATTGTAGTACTCAGTTGTGGTCGAACAAGGGTGCTTTGACCTCTGCATCTCTTATGACCATTGTAGTATTTAGTTAAGCGGTCGAACATGGGCGTTTTTCCCTCTTCCGCTCTTGTGAACATAACATTCGACCTCAGAGACAAATAAGATAAAACAAGAGTTTCTTTTATTGAAATCGAAAAATATTTTTCTTAGTATTGCTCATGCATGAAATCCTTTTAGCCACTTGCCATCTACTTACGGATTATGAAGGGTCCCTTCCAGCTGGATGCAAGCTTCCTAGCGCTTGCGTTGTGCTACACATGTGATGCAATTTTGAGCACTAGGTCGTCGACTTTGAAAATTCTCTCCCTGACCATCTAGCTGTAATGGTTGGCGATGCGCTTCCTGTATGCCTTAGCAAAACGTTCGGCGCTATCTCTTCTTTCCTCTATAATGTCCAGGTGGGCAAAACGACTAACCTCTTCTGGCGTGGTTAGGATTGCCATGGCAACTCTTGCCGAAAGGATGGCGATTTATGCCGGTAGAATGACATCTTCCCCATAGACCAAAGAGTAGGGTGACGCTCTCGTCGTGTTGTGCTTAGAAATCCGATATTCCCATAATACTAGTGGCACCTGCTCGTGCCATTCCCTATGGTGATCATGCACGGTCCTGCTCAGGATTCTTAGAAGTGTTTTGTTGGTGGCTTCCGACTGGCCATTTCCTTGAGGGTAGTATGGAGTAGATGTATGCATCTGGGTATTGTATTATTCCAATAAGTTATAACATCCTTGTTGGCATTGTCGGCTCTGATGATCATTGTCGGCTCTGATGATCATTGGGGCTCCGAATCTGCATATTATATGCTCTTTGATGAACGCGGCGATAAGTTATCTTGCATAATCTTTCATAGGGATTGCCTCCATCCATTTTGAACTATACTCAGTTGCGTTGATGATGTATTTGTGTCGCTTGGAGGAGTTTGGGTTTATCTGCCCAATCAGGTCCAGGCCCCAACTGTGGAACGTACAAGACGTGATAATGTTGTGTAGATGGGAGTTGGGTGCATGGATCATAGGTCCGTTGGTTTGATAACTTAAACACATATTCACGTGCATTGTTGTATCATTCTCCATGGTTGGCCATTAGAAGCCTCCCTCATAGATTTGTAAGAATAACTTGCACATTCCCTGATGTTCTGCGTCATGCGACTTGGTCATGACTTTTTTTTCCTCTTCTTTCGATAGATATCTCATGACCACATTACTGTAACTCCTTCTATACAGAATCCCTTCATTTATGAAAAATCTGATAGTTTTCTTCTGTATTTTGAGTGTTGCTCTTCATCCCTCGGGTAATTTACCATGCTAGATAAAATCTATATGTGGTTGCCTCCAATCGTCTTCTTCTGCCACACATACCTCAGCCGGTTATAGCGGTGCTCGCCAGTCTTTGCAACTGTCCTGGATGGTTGCCGCCTGGGCTGCCATGTTGGGTATTTACACCCCTAGTCTTTGTAATCTTCGATATGGTCGGACGTTATCCATTTTCCCGCATGAATCCTCGTGTATTCTTTGTATCGTTTACTCCGCTTCTCTTTTGATCAAACATCGTTCCAAGGATCCTCTTAGTGCTCTATGATAGAGTGCGCCTTGGACTGTTATGAATTGTTTCAACACTTTTATCGAGATAGTATGATCTTCGCTGGTCCTTGCAAGATCCTCAAGGTATACCTTTCGCCAATCGTTTGCGTCTTCGAAAACGCATCTTCCCTTTAACTGCTATGTAGCTCTCTTCGCTTTATAATCACAATTCTTTCTTCATTTCTGTTTAATTGGATCTTGGTTGCAGCATGGATAATGTATCTGCGTGCCTGTTGGAGATCCTCGATGTGTGTTCAACCTTGGTCGATCCCAATTTAGCCATTAGGTTCTGTGCTTCCGCTCGGCATGGTGCTAAGCGCCTCTTTCACTGGAAACTCACCGTTTATTTGGATGATTATTAACTTGGAATCTCCTATGACTTCTAAATTTCCGAGGCTGAGTTCCTTGGCCATTCTCAATCCCAGTATCAGTGCTTCGTATTCGGCCATATTTTACTACAATGAAAGTCCATCTTGAAGGCATATGATAATAGCTTTCCAGTGGATGTTTCGAATATGATGCCAATTACCCCAAATTTCTCATTCGAGGACTCGTTGAAGGACATAATCCAGGCATCTCCTTCTACCTCCGTTACTTCCCCTAACACATCATTATGGGTGGATATAACTCCCGGGGAAAGAAGCTAAAATTTTGGCAATCGCCTGCCCCGTACACCTCTGGGCTTTTAATATTTGAGTTCAAACTCTGATAACTGCAGGAGCCATCTTGCGGTCTTTCCCGTCAGGATTGGTTTCGTCGCGAGATATGCGATCGGGTTTTCCATCGAACGATAATGGTTTCATGCATCAGAAGGTATGGCCTCAACTTTTGCGCCGCGTATATCAGGGTTATGCATGCTTGTTATACTTTGGGGTATCGCAGCTCGACGTCCTTCAATACCCAACTAACGTAATAGATGGGTGATAGGTTTTCGTTCCCCATGTCCTGTGCCAAGGCCGTTCCTATGGCTAGGTTTGTGAAGGCGGTATAAAGGTAGAGGGGATCTCCCTTGAGATGAGGTATGAGTACCTGAGGACTGACTAATTATTGCTGGATTTTGTGGAATGCGTCCCGTTGTGTTTTCCTCCACTCGAATCTCGTGTTTTTTATTAGCATTAGGAGCAATGCGGTTAGAAGTTGGGGGAGGCCCGGGATGAAATGTCAGACGTATGATATTCTCCAGATAAAGGTTCGAGTTCCTTCACATCTTTGGGAGGCGTCATTGTGGTGATAGCTTTCACCTTGTCTGAGTCGACCTGCATCCCCTTATCTGTTACCATGAAGCCGAGGAACTTGCACGAGGTTACCCCGGAAGCATACTTTAGCAAATTCATTTTTAACTAGAATCCGCGACATCTGTAAAATTCCCTCCTTAAATGTTCAACATGATCTTCCCCTGCTCTTGATTTAATTATGATATCATCCACGTACACTTTTACGCTTTGGTGGAGGAGGTCATAGAAAATCAGTGTCATCGCCCTTTGATAGGTGGCCCCGGCGTTCTTTAGCCAAAAGTCATGACCACATAATAAAAGTTATCATATGGTGTCTGAAATGCTGTTTTGAACGCGTCTTCAGCCGCCATTCTGATCTGGTTGTAACCGTTAAACCTGTCCATGAACGAGAACATCTTGTGTCCGCATGTGGTGTCTACTAAAACGTCTATACGCGGCAGCGGAAAATCCTCCTTTGGGCATGCACGATTGACGTCTCGGTAATCCATACAACACCTGATCTTCCTTTTTTTTACAACTGGTACGACGTTATCCAGGCACGTCGGGTGTTGTATAGGCTTTATAAATTTGTGCTTCAACAGTCGCTCAACCTCTTTTTTTACCGCTAAGGAGATTTCTAGAGGAAAGTCACGGCTCCTCTATTTGACGAGTCTAAATTCGGTTGAAACGCCAAGATTATAAGCGACGAGGTCACAATCTAAGAACGGCATTTCGTCGTACTTGAAAGCAAACACATGTTTGTACTCTATTAGCAATCCGACTAGCGCATCTTTTTATTTTTCTTTCAAATTCCTACTTATTTTGATGAGTCGATGTTCGTCCTTTGTTCCTATATTTACTTCTTCCATTCCGTCTGTAGTCATGTCTTCTACGTCGTGGTCATCTTTTGTTTCCATTATGTCTCTTTCGATTAGGTCCGAAAGCGATTCGGTCTCTTTAGCTAGTCCTGAAGGTGACTGATAGGTGCATTATTTGCACTATTTGGATACTCTAATTCATTGATTTCTTATTAGTTTTCATATCATTATGCTTTGATTTTGTCTGTTTATGAGTTTCTTAAGATTTTTGAAGTATATTCAACCAAAAAAGAGGAAATGAGTTCATTCAGGCATAAAAAGAAGAGGTTAAAGGATGGAAACACAACTTTGAAACAAGAGTTCCAGGAAGATTTACGGTTGGGTCTAAACTCTCAAACCCAACCGTAACATTGGTTGAAAAATCATGAATATATTGTCACTTCCATCTTTTAGAGAATTGAAATACGAATGCAACCCAAAAAGAATGAGGTCAATCGGACACCGGATGAGGGATATATGATCAAAATAGTGAAGTACAAAAAAGTATCCAGGGGGAATTACAGTTGGGTTTCTTGGCTCGAACCCAACCGTAAACTTGGGGAAGTTTTTTGGAGCGAATTTTTGTGACAGAGGTACAGTTGGGTTTCTTGGCTCGAACCCAACCATAAAACTGGGTGTTTTTGGGTGATATTTTTGTGCCAGAGTTACAGTTGGGTTAGTGGCTAGAACCCAACCGTAAAAAGGGGAGTTTGGCACGTGTGTGGGCTTCTAAAACATGGAAAACATGGTCCCATAAGCATTAAAAACCTAGATTTCGTGGATACTATATAAAGAGACATCCAAGACATTACGAAGACATCTTTACACTTGAAGAACACAAGGAGAACGGCTTCGAGAGCAATTGATCATCACAATACCGAGGGTTTGCTTTACTTTCTTTTTTGTTTATTTTCCATGGATTTTGAGAAATCCATGATGAAATAAACCTTTCTTATTGGTTAGGGATGTAGTCCTAAGTTGGAAAACATGTTTATCAATTGAATGGCTCATTCTCATATGTTCATAATCTCTTCAATATCGCTCATGTTCTACCGTTTATAACGCCTTGTATGATAGATTGCTTGTTTGTTTAAGTCGCGAATTAGATGAGCATGCATTGACATCTATAGATAAACTAGGGTCTGAGATCCGGTATTGTCGAAAGACCCTTGTTACAAGTAGTATAACATAGTTGTTAACGACGGGATGTTGCCATGCAATTATGTGTAGAAGCGTGACCTAGGTTAAATCCGAGTGGCTCTTGCGCCGGGTTGCTTAGAATAACCTCAACTCATAAAGACCATTGCTTTCATTGGGTTAAACTTGAGTGGCTCTTGCGCCAAGTTATTCGGTGAAAAGGATTCAAAGAGTGGCTCTTGCGCCTTTGATGATAATAAGAGTTTTGCCGAAGTAAGCCTGCGATAGGATGCTTTAGGGTTATTGATATTGAGAGTGCATGAATGTTGAGTATGATTTGGTTGATAACATGTTGGAAGATGGAAGATGAATTCTCTAACCAATGTTCTTTATCTCTGATATTCGTTTTAATCTTTTTGCTTTAGTATAATTTAGTTGTAATCACAACTAACCCCCCCCCCCTTACATAAGTAATCGAAAGTAATTAACAATAACCTTCCTCTCTGTGGGAACGAACTTGTTCTTATTACTATACTCTAATCTATATTAGTGAAGTAAGAACTTGAATTATTTTGGTTGGCTGACGACACGACCAAATTTTGGTGCCGCTGCCGGGGAGGCATAGCAGATTTTTATTTTGTTTTTGATTTCTTATTTCTAGTTTTTAATTTAGTTTTAAGAATTGTTTTTCAGGTACTATTTCTTTCGTGAATGCTTAGAGAGGGTAGACCAAGTATCATTGGTATACCACTTCGATCAGGCACTTTACTAAAAGAATTCATTCGAGCAGTGAACACTCCACTTCCTCCAAGTACATCAAGTGAGTTCGCAGATTCAAACGTAGAGGAAGAACAAGAAACAACGGGTGACGCAAATTGTACACTCAAAGACTTAGCGTCTCATAAGTTGGATACACAACAATGGTGTATTCAGACAGCATCTACTTTTGAGATCAACCCAGGGTTGATTCGAGACTTCCGAAGTTTCACGGGATGACTAATGAAGATCCGAATAAACATTTGATAGATTTCCATAACATAATCATGGTCATGCTTGGGGCCAAAACTAATGTTGATGGAGCCATGCTACGAGCTTTTCCATTCTCCCTGATGGATACTGCTAAGGAATGGTTATACTATTTACCTTCTGGTAGTGTCATAACTTGGAATGGTCTGAAGAAACTCTTTTTAGAGAGATACTTTCATGCATCAAAGGCAACTTAGATTCGTAAAGAGATTTGTAGCATTAAACAGATGGCAGGAGAAACATTGTACGAATGCTGGGAACGTTACAAGAGATTGGTCGCTAGCTACCCACATCATCAATTTAATGATATATTGATCATCCAATACTTCTATGATGGGCTTCAAGCAAGTGACAGAAATCTTCTCGACGCTGCAGGTGGTGGTGCATTAAAATAACAAAACAATATCTCAAGCTAGAGATTTAATTGAGAACATGGCAACAAATTCTCAACAATTTTCAGGTCGTGGGTCAGAGTCACTCATCAAGAGGGTTAATGAAGAAGATGATACGACAAATGGCAGCAGTGATCATCCCATCTTATGAAGAAGAAGCCGAACAGGTGAATGCAGTATTCCCAGATCAGCAAAGACAACGGTATGATCCTTATTCCAACACTTATAATCCAGGATGGAGAGATCATCCAAATTTCAGTTATGCGAATAAGCAAGTTGCAGCTTCAAGGACGGTTTTCAATCACCAAAATGGGGTACAACAACAAGTACAACCCCCACAACAAGCTCAAAATTCAGAATCATCGGAGATGCTCTCCATGATGAAAAATATGACGACGTTGATGCAGAAAAATTAGCAGACAACTGACAATGCGATAAAAGAGCTACAAACTCAGATGAGCACTATGGCCGGTAGACTGAATCATATGGAGACATAGAATAGTGGGAAACTCCCTTCTCAACCGATCAATCCAAGAGAAAATATCAACGTCGTGACATTGAGAAGTGGTACACAAACTGTGCAATCAGAGGAAGCTAAGAAAAACAAAGACCCTAAGGGGCCGGTTTTGGAAAAAGAGATTACTGACTCTTCTCAAACCGATGAGGTACCTAAAGAAAACTCTAAACCTCCTATTTCTACTTAGTTTCCTCCTTTACCTTTTCCTCGCAAGTTTGCTAACTCGAAAAAGGCGGAACAAGATAAGGATATTTTAGAAATTTTCAAGAAGATTCATGTGAATATTTCACTCATAGATGCGATTAAACAAGTCCCCAAGTATGCGAGAATCCTGAAGGACTTGTGCACTAATGAACAAAGATTAGCCGGTAATGAGGTAATGAGAGTGGGGGAAAATGCTTCGGCTATCTTGCAAAAGAAACTCCCATTCAAATGTAAAGATCCCGGTAGTTTTGATATTCCTAATGTTATTAGTAACACGACGTTTAATAAAGCCATGCTAGATTTAGGAGCATCAGTAAATGTTATGCCTGCATCTATATATGAATCTTTTAATTTAGGACCTTTGAAAGAAACTGGAATTGTTTTACAACTAGCTGACAATTCTAATGTATACCCTCGAGGTATTGTTGAAGATGTGCTTGTGCGAGTTAATCAGCTAGTTTTTCCAGCAGATTTCTGTGTACTGGAGATGACAGATGGATCAACTGATTCGTCTATACCGTTGCTACTGGGACGTCAATTCATGCGAACGGCGAGAATGAAAATTGATATCTATAATGGAACATTGACAATGGAATTCGATGGAGAAATAATACGTTTCAACATTTATGAGGCGATGCGATACCCTAGTGACGTACATTCTTGTTTTTCTATTGATGTTATTGACTCTTTGGCTCAAAAAATGTTTGATTTGTGGAATAATGATCCATTGGAGGCTATTATCACGAGAAGCGTGGGTTTTAAAAATATTCCAGATCCAAGAACCAAGCTTAAATTAGGGGCTGGTAAAAAAAGGAAGCTTCAATTGAGTGAACTGGAAGAGATTCGTAATGATGCATACGAAAGTTCACGAATCTATAAGGAGAAAACAAAGGCTTTTCATGATAGTAGGATTTCTAGAAAACAGTTTATTGTTGGACAAAAAGTTCTCTTGATTAACTCTCGCCTTTATTTATTTCCGGGAAAATTGAAGTCTCGTTGGATAGGACCCTTTGTTGTGTCTAACGTTTTTATTCATGGTGCAGCGGAGATTCGTAGCTTGTTAACAGGGAAGGAGCTTAAAGTGAATAGGTATCGTTTGAATCCCTATTATGAGTCGTTTGAACCTGAAAGAGTTGAGATCAATTTAGTAGATGCACTCCCTCTGAAGGAGTAGCAAGGAATGCCAAGTCGGGCTGAAGACGTTAAACTAAGCGTTAAATGGGAGGCAACTCATTGGTTATGTATTTCTATCTTTATCTTTTGATTGCTTTTCATATTATGTTAGGATTTCCCATCTTGATTTTACATTGGAGGAATCAATTTACATTGAGGACAATGTAAAGTTTAAGTGTGGGGGAGTAGTTAAGCATATAGAGTTTTTAGGTAGAATTTTAAAACTTTTGTACATATTTGCATGAAAACCTTCAACTTTTAGATATTTTAGAGTCACTTAGTATATTTCTATCTACGTTTACATACGGAGTTCTAACCGAACAACTGAACTTAGAAGTATTTTTGGTGGGAAAACAAAGTCAATCTTGGTATTGTCGCTTGGGTAAACCACATCAACCAGAGATGGGTTTCTAACAACTGAATTTCTTTTTGGACATGATTAGGTTCAGGAAAACGTGTATGAAGATAATATTGTAAAATGGTAGAGGAACATATGTGAAGTCCCATGTGAGGTATCTTTCTAAGAGTCAAAGGTAAAGCACGGGGAGAATGATAATTACCCCCAAACTCAGAGTTTTCTGTGTCTCTCGATAGACTAGTCACAATTTCCCTAATCAAAATGGTCAATTGCTTATTCTAAGTTATAATCCGGAGGTGCACCCTCACTCATATTTAAAATCTCTACGAGTCTATCTTCTTTGTCTAAGACTATTTTTTCTAAATCGCTAGACTCTAAAACAATATTCTCAGAATAAACCCGTTCCTCTAAACCATCATCGGCTTTGTAACAAGGAAATACTACATCTAAAACAGTGGTATCTCTAGTCAAATCCTCTTTCTTTTGAATAAGTGAATAATCATTAAAATTATTAGGATTTGAACCAGAAATAACAATAACATCATGAAGCACAATTGGAGTAACAAATTCCTGATCACTATACCTACATATTTCAGATTCTTCAACAACAATATGTCAATATCCTTATCATCATAATAATATGAAGATGGTTGAAACTCATCTAAACAAGTAGTGTTACCAATTCTAACCTCGTCATCTTGATTATGTGAATAACTATCCTCATTTTCAAGGGTAATATCGGAAACACTGTATTGGCAATTAAAATATTTTGAGCAATAATCATCGTTTCAACAGTCTCCTTCATATTTAATTCAAACCTATGTGTCATCTCAGTTAACTACTTGAGGGATTCTTCTAGAAAATTTCTAGGTTCATAAAGAGTACTAGATTGCAACTGCTTGAGGGTATCTTCCAAAGTCGAAGAACTCGCATTTTGCTCATTTTTCCGTTCGCATGACTGGTGCGCGTATGAATAGTAATTGGGACCAATATGGTAAGAGCCATAACCTTCAAAAGGTTGGTCGTCGTTCCAACTACTATCCACACTATGGTCATAGTATGAGTATTGTCCATTTTAATAATCAGTCGAATATTCATTGTATTGGTCATTGTAATACCAGTTCGATATCCTACTAGAAGAGAATTCTAAAAAACACAAACAAGGCTGACTCGACCAAATCAAACCTATTGAATCTACCTAACAAAAAGCATGATGGCTACACTTAGATTGTTTCTAGAGAGATTTTATTCTTCCAAAAGGCAACTAGTTGCAGTTTTAGCAAACCTCTCGGGTACGATCCGAATAAAGTAAGTCAATCGAGAGAAGCAAGATAAGCTCTAAGGAACTTGGATAACCCCACTTCTTTGGAATGTTTGCTTGGGTTATAAGGTGGCACGAAACAACTTAAATTAACCTTCCTGATCCTTGAGTTGAGCTAACAAAGTATCCAATACAGTCCTTTCAATAGATTTTCCAATAAGATCGTTACCCTATCGGTCTTTTTTCTAGTCAAATTTTAGGTTTAGGTTCACGTTTGGTAACGTGTTCCTAAAACGGGAAAGAAGGATACGGTGATGAGAACTGAACCCTTATCTTGTATGGCCAGTTCTTTCCCTTTTACTAGAAAATTAAATCCGTATCCAAGTCCTCAGAAAATCCAGAAAATCCACTTGCAGAGGTTTCATGGATTGATAATGTTTTACCTCCCGTACTAGACGGACGATGAACCGTTGAAGTCGACTCGGGCTACTGACTCCTGTATCAATGTACGAACCCAAGGGGCTGAGACAATATTATAATTGTCGTCATTCCCTGTGCAGTTTGTATTTAATACTACCCTTCCGTAGGATTTAAAAATAAAAAAAAGTAATGTCCAAAGTCCCCAAAAAAAAATAAAGTCCAAAAATAAAAGAAAAATAATAAAAAGATTTACAAAATTAAAAACCCTAATAAAATTTCTAAAAACTAAAATTGAAAGAAATAAAACCTTAAAAATTAAATAAAAATAAAAATAAAATATTTGTTTCTTTTTTCGTTCTTTTCGCTTTGTCTTTGACTCCAAGTCTTTAATTAATCACCAATCTTTGGCTCAACTTTCTTTTTGATCCAAAACCTATAACAAATAGACAAATACCCAAAAACGTAAATAGAAAAAAGAATAAAAATCTAAAAAGAAAATTAAACCTAAAAACATAAATAAATCTAAAACTCTAACCTAAAAACAAGTCCCCGGCAGCGGCGCCAAAAACTTGATCGTTTTAGAAAAGTGGTAAAAATAGTTCGTTCACTGAGACTTGTGAAGATTCGTTTTAGACCTAATTCTGATTTAAGCTAGAAAATAAGTAAAAGATTTTAACAGTATTGGGAGAAACTGGGACTCAGGATTCCACCAAAATCATTTCTGAATGATTTCTATAATGATTCTTAACAATTATAGCTCTTTTATTGACTATGTTTCTTTGCCAAAAGTAGATTTCTAAAACATTAACTGTAAATTGTAAGCATGGCGCATCAAAAGCTTTAAAGTCCCAGCATACACAATCAGACAAAATTACAACTAATTAGTAAAAATCATAAATTGATATAAAACCAACGCAAAAGTCATAAAGAATTAAAAAAAAAGTTATCATTCATTCATGAAATATGGCTTCCTCCATCATCCCAGTGATTGGGTTTAGCTCATCATGCTCAAAACACTTTTAAAAGATATAAACATGGCTCAAAAGTGCTTGAAAAGAAGAAAAGAAACAAAAACTAACAAAACAGGGTAACTGCAACGTTTATAGGTGTTGCAGACAGACTGTTACTACAGTTCTAAAATAATTTATGTTGCTAAAGAGTTTGAAAAGAACCATTGTTCTTTACAGCGTTTTTATACGACTATCCTGAGGCGTCTCTCTGGCCTTCTTCTTCCTCCTCCACGAGCGATGTTTTTTTTTTCTCTGAATTTTCCGGACGACTTCCCATCCCTTTTTTCTTCCTTCTCTTTGCTATTTATAGGTTTCACATACCCTAACAACCAATTCTAATCGATTAGGACCCAAGAAAACAAACCAAAACAAACTAAAACTCTTGTTAATCCGAATCAGAGAAGAATTCTCTTTTCCGACTATAACTCGACTTTCACACATTTTTACCGGCGTGAAAGACTCTCTTTGACATGTTGCGATCTTCTTTTGATTGTTTCTTCAATTTGGTAACTCAAAACCACCTCCAAATCCCTTAAAACTTGCTTCTCTACCTTATCAGGTAATTCTCACACGTGAAGTAATAATTCCCGCCTTTTATTAAATTTGAAATCAAAAGGAGGGTGCCCTTATCAACCTGGTGGGTACCTTTATCAACTTGGTGGTTGCCTTTAGTAATTTTTCCCGGGTGCCTTTATAAACTTTATGAGCCAATTTGTTCACAAATACTTATTTCCCAAAAATACCTACAAACATATAAAATGACATAATAAGTGCAAATTGAGCACTAATAATATACATGATTGAGAACAAAGTAGACATAAAAATGTGTCTATCACATGTATATAGCAAAAATTTGGAAAATTGAGTGAGTCACATGTTCAACTTGCTGTCATTAAGATATTAGCGCCGACTTCGCTCAAAAGTAATGTTATATCCCCACATGGCAGATGCCTATAGGATAAAACACCCTACTACACCTACTACTAGCACTCGTAGTAGATGCTCAACTTCAGCTTGACAACTCAAAAAAACCGCTCAAGGGAAATTTTGAAAACTTGAGAAATATAATAAACAATTATTGTTCTTTTGGTCTCTCCAAATAAAAAGAGAAACTTTGTTCCTTGGATATGTCTATAGGTTGAGAAAATCTTGTTATTAGTACAACTTAAGAAGTGAGAACTCCCCGATATGGGACTAATACCCGCGTCACGCTTAGCCTTTTTATCCAAGTACTTGGGGGTCCACTCATGCTCGGGAATGTTAAGATATTTCTCCATGAAGAAGGATTTTGGCTGACACTTAATGGGGTCGGCAAACTATACATTTTGACCATTGTACCGGTCATAACATCTTGTGACATTTCTTTAGAGAAAGGAAAACCGACACTGCACACCCTCACAACAGTTCGATTTTACCATTTTTCCTTCTAAAAGACAATAACCATAGTTTATTTACAATTATTACTAACGGGAAAATAATAATTTCAAAAGACATATTATATGAATTGATGATTTGTTATAATAGATAATTATTGTGAAAATAACGGTCATTTTTATTTAATTCAAAATTGTTGATTTACGTTGTTGGAAATAGTGGTTACTTAGGAGGATGAAAAATATTCAAAGAGAGTTGTAGCACTGACTTCAAGGATTTTTCGACTCTTTTAGGAAATTAGTTCAACCGTTTTGAATATATTTGCGAGCACATTAGGTCAATCAATTATTTCCTTCAAGATAAAATTAAGCACTAGCAACATAATCAATTTCAGGAATTGTATTCTCTTGATTCAACCAAGAACACACGGCTGAAAAATTTCTGATGATGCCAAGAAAAAAAGAAAACAATTTTTTTATTGTAGTATGGTTGTGAATAAAACATTGATATTTACAAGAAAACTGCATCGTTAGAGATGCATGTTGGTTTCCGATATACATGCATGGAGTTTCATGCAAAAGGGTACAACTATTCATATTCAAACTTATCCTTAAATTATGGTTTGAGTAAGTATATACAGTTTCGAGATTAGTCGTTTCCCCTTAAGCCTCTGGTCAAGTCGACCACCACCTAAAGGGTTACCGCCATGGGGCTCTCTTTTATACCGACAAACAAAATATGTAAATGATATTATTTCTAAGGTGTTTTCTAGCTGATCTTTTGTTCATAAAAGCAATTTGTAGATAATCTTTTTCTTATAAACCTATATCATTATGTAAGTTAAATTTGGATTCACCAACCTCCTTTTTTGGATATTCTTTTGTACGAAGATGCAATGGCCAATGAGAGGGCTTTTTTTGTTTTGTAAATCCCACATAATTTCTAATATATATAAATTATAAATCATATTTACCAAAACAACGGCCTGATATGTTGGTGTAGATGGTGACTTTTTGAAAAAGGCTCAGAATTCTTAAATCGCCCTTCTTTCTAGTTGCAGGAACATAGAAGTATCCGCACACACTCGTGCACATACTTCTGACTTCACATCAAAATACTAAATATTGTATTTCTACTTATATTCCGTCGGCAAATTAATAATACAGTCTCTACAAATAACTACATGTATTATATACTGATCTTGTAGTCTATAATCTATATATAATAAGTCTCAAGCTCATATATATATTTCCCACTAGTATAGAGCAACTTGAGTCTTCTCTAGTGCTATTCCTAGAGTTTAATGTTTTCTCTAGTGCTATTCCTAGAGCTTGTTACGTATCCAATGTAGTCTCTAGTGTTATTCCTAGAGCTTGTTGATACTCAAATTGTTATTCAAACAACATTAATGCACCGATATACGCATAATATGAGAGTAGCTAATGCTTAATCCCAAAAATACATTCTAGCTTAATTTTTTTCACAACGAACTCTTCTCAAATTGCTCATATGAGCTTAAAATTACTACGTTAGCACTTTGCTCAAAGATAAGCCACGAAATATGCGCCACTCATCTTGGACGCGCCACAAACAAGAAGCAATGCCTCAAAAGACGCATTGATCCTCTGAGCTAGGCTAACCCTAACATTTTTTCCTATCAGCGTCAGTCTAGCACCAGGCGCTTGGCTTAGCACCACATTGGCGCTATTTCACCACCTCAGTGCTAAAAGCGCTAACCCTAGCGCCAACTTCCATGGACAGCGTAGCTTGGCCTAGCATCCTTGGCTAGCGCGTCTCTAGCCTGATGCGCCATTAGCCTAGTGCGTCCCTAGCATAGCGTCATTATCCTAGCGCCTCCCTAGCTTAGCATCCCATGCCTGATGTTTCCTCGAGTACTATCCTGATGCGTTTCTATCCTGATGTGGCCTTGGATAACACAGCCTTGGATAGTACGCCCTTAGCCAGCGTGTCCATAGCCTTAGCGCTTCCATAGATAGTGCATTCATGCCTAGCGTGTCTCTATCCAGTGCCTCTATGCCTAGCGCGTCCTGGGAAAGTGCGTTCTAGCTTAGCGTGTCCTTGGCCATGTGACTTAGCGCAAACGCCATTGTCCACAAGCACATTGGTTTTAAATATCATTGACCCATCTAGCTTCTTCTAGAAGTGCTAACTTCAAACGTCCTTGGTGCTTGCTTCCTAGCCCTAGCATAATTAATATACGCTAGAATCTACGCATATTAACCTTGCTCCTGAAACGTTAGTACATTAGGTTTTGTGCCTAAAGAGCTAGCATATTACTATTTGTGTTAAGTAGCTAGTGATAGCCTTGCTAGATAATTCCTTAAAAAATATGCCACTTTTTTCAATATTGGCCTAATACCAAATCTTATACGGTTTTCTAAAAAGTCTTCTTGTTTAAGAAGTTCTTCCAATTTTGGCCTCAAACGCCTTTCAGACTTATGCTAAGTCACTTCTGAGCTAATACTTAAATATTAAATATGATATTGTTACTCCTAAGCTAGTACATGACCTATGAACTTACCAGACTCGACACAAATCAGTCTGATTATCAATTCAGTGAGTTGCGCAACTTGCCTCACTGACTTAGCAAGTTATTTGACTTGACTTGACTTAATCAATATAATAGTGGTTTATGAATCCACTATATAAGAGATATCAAATACAACACATGAGGGGATTCTCATTTGGGTATTGGTCTGGCGGTCTACGACAATCGTACGTTGTGGCAACACATCCACGAACATGAAGGTACAAGTAGTGGGACGGTTACATGGAAATTGAGAGGATGAGGTTTTGTGGTCAGACAGGTCTTCCTTACTTTCCGGACATGACCCCACTAAAATCTCCACGATCATCACTTATCCACCTCTCCCTAACTTCCACTACTTACGATAAGTCAGTATATCTCCTTTGAACTATAAATAAATAGTTCTCATATATTCGAACTAAGAAGGAAACAAAACAGAAGAAACTAAATATACAGAATTAGCGATTCATCTCGGAGATAATCCTTTCTTCTTCACACACTGCTTATCACACTGATATTTCTCATCCTTCTGTGCTTACCTTCCCTACAACCTACTGATGTGTGTCACAGCACGTCAAAATTATAATCATTTTATCACTTATAAAAGATTTATTATGAAGCTATAGTAAGTAAGTGTTCGTTCCACGGGAGGATATTGTTGTTATTCGGTTTCAATTTCTTAAGTAACAATGGGGATTTTTCAGAATTTATGAAAGTAATAAAAACTAAACAAAAGCAAAGTAAATAGTTGAAAGTAATCAAGAGTTGAGAATATATTGGTTAACATTCACAAATATGTATTTGTATGAATAATTAGAATTGGTATTTAATCTCTCATTGCCAAAAACCGTAGAATACCTTGATTGCAAAAATATCCTGTTTATTTCCGAAAATCATCACAGACACATTAAAAAGATGCGAGTATGAATTCTACCTAGAGAACAACCCAACGTGTAAAAAACATTAATCAAGTTTAATTCCCCGTGAGCATAAAGTTTTGTGAAATAAGTTTAATCAATGTAATTGAACGTGGAAAACACACTAATTCAATTTAACAAAAGGTTATGATTCATATGTGTTTGCTAGGATGTATCACTACAAACAACAACCATATTTATGTTACTTGAAATAATAATCGTCAACATTTACGTATTGAAAACCCTAATTTAGCTTTAGATATGAAGGCAAACTCAATCGATTATGGACTCAACTAAACAAGCTTTCAAATCATATGATAATATTAACGATGAATCATAAACGACAAAGTGGAGACAAAACTAATTCATTGAATATATATCATGTTTGAGAAATCAACTTAAAACCCTTAACCAATAAATAAGAAGTTTAGCTACTCATAGCTATGGAGTTCACAAAATAAAATTTAATTAAAGAAGATAAAAAACAAGAAAAACCCTAGATGCGTGAAGGAGAATAACTGATTTTGCTCCTTGCTCCCAAAAATCAGTTATAAAAGTCTCTAGAGAGTTGCAGAAAACTTTCTCTTTTATAGATCTTTTTTTTTTTTCCAAAATAGGTTAAGTCCTCAAAGTCCAAATCCAAATAGTCCACCAAGACCAAGTGTGAGAAATAACCCACTAAAGTTTCTGTCCAAAATTGGTCATCGGAGTCAAGAAAAGTAATCGGAAAATCGGCCGAAAAATTCATCGGAAAACGTCTCAGGTGACTCGAAACTATCACCGACCATATGAGTCAAACTAACGGCCATTGTTATACCTAATGGTCTTCTAATGGTTAATAACTCAAGAGGGACAATCAGCTACCAAGTCAGGCTAGCTGAAAATAATCAAGAGTTGAGAATATATTGGTTAAGGGATCGTATCATTCAAAAACATGTATGTGCATTAATAATTAGAATTGGTATTTAATCTCTCATTGTCAAAAACCCTAGAATACCTTGATCGCAAGAATATGCCGTTTATTTCCGAAAATTATCACAAACACATTAAAAATATGCGAGTATGAGTTCTACCTAGAGATTAACCCAACGTGTGAAAAACACTAACCAAGTTTAATTCCCCATGGGCATTACGTTTTGTGAAATAAGGTTAATCAATGTAATTGAACTTGGAAAACACACTAACTCAATTTAACAAAGGTTATGATTCATATGTGTTTTCCAGGATGTATCACTACAAGCAAAAACCACACTTATGCTACTTGAAATCAGAATTAATCAACTTTTTCGTACTGAAAACCCTAATTTAGCTTTAGATATGAAGGCAAGCTCAATCGGTTCCTGACTCAACTAAACAATCATTCAAAAAATGTGATAATATTAACAGAATCATAAACGACAAAGTGGAGACAAAACTAATTCATTGAATAAATATCATGTTCGAGAAATCAACTTAAAACCCTTAACCAATAAATAAGAAGTTTTGCTACTCATAGTTATGGAGTTCAAAAAATAAAATTGAATTAGAGAAGATGAAAAACAAAGCAAACCCTAGATGCGTGAAAGAGAATAATCGCCTTTGCTTCTTGCTCCCAAAAGTCAGTTGTAAAGTCTCTAGAGAGTTGTAGAAAACTTTCCCTTTTATAACTCTTCTTGTTTCCAAAATTAGGTTAAGTCCTGAAAGTCCAAATCCAAATAGTCCACCAAGCCCAAGTGTGAGAAATAACCCACTAAGTTTCTGGCCAAAATTGGTCGTCGGAGTCCATAAAAGTAACTGGAAAATGGCTGGAAAAGTCATCAAGAAACATCTCAGGTGACGGGAAACTATCATCGGCCATCGGAGTCAAACTAACGACCAATGTTATATCTAACAGTAAATGAGTCAAGAGGGAGAATCAGTAACCGAGTCAGCTGGCTTGACTCGGCTGACTAGGTCTTAGTCAAGTTTCTTGGATCGGTTCATCTGACTCAGTGAGTCAACTCGTTGGACTGAAAATCCAGCAGAGCTTCTTCTTTTTTTTGGCTAGTTCCGGCCAAAATCAGGACATTTTTAGGTCCTTCCCTGTAATCCGAAACATACATCTAGCATTCAATCAATTAACATCCCCAATAGCGACACAATTCAACTTCCAGTTCAAATCAATCTCAACATTTCTCTGTTACAATTCTTCTTTGTTTGTGTTGAGAACATCACTAAGTTGCTGCCAAAAACATATCCAAATCAAACCCCATATTTTTTACTTCTTCTCAGCCACAAACTCACCAGCAACCCCATCTCAGAATTCAATATCTTCTCTCTTTCTTTCGCATATTCATCAACAGCAGAGACCCATTTCTTTTCGGTCAACTAACCATCTTGTTCACCAGAACTTCCTCTCGATACTACTCAAAACCCATCTATGCAATTTCATCAACAACGAACCTAGTTCTTCTTGAACTCAACCAACATTTTACATCAAACTCGAGCCACATCAACCCCAAATCAAATCCATAACTTTTCTCAGAAAAACAAACAACACCATCAATTTTCTAATTTCTCTGCCACAAACCCTAGCTTGAATTCAACCAACAAACCTATATCCTAATTTTGTCTCTTCAACCTCAGATCCACTCTAAATCTTTCATTCACTCTCCAATCCCAGATTCATCATCACAACCTTTCTTCCAACTCGAACCTGAATCAAACCCACTTCTTCTTTTCTGAACCAGCACCAACAATACTCTAATCTCACTCAACACCAAATTGCACCAACCCTCTTCAATTTGTTCAATCTGAGTTCTTCTTCAACGACTGTTTCCTTTGCCATTTAATACCCATAAAAACTAAAATAAAATGAGCTTTGATAGCTCGATTAGGTTTAGAATTAGAACGTAAGACTTGGATATAAACTCCCAATGACCATATAAGGGCACCCAAGAATGTTAGCTTATTCTTTTAATAATTCTAATCTTGGATGCAATAACATTTGTATGTGAAAAAATATTTTTCCCTTTTTGAATGATTTCTTCTTCTTTTACTCCAAATGCCTCCAAAATGCCTATAAAATAGAAAATAAACGTAATACACATAATTTACAAGATAAATAGCAAAGAAAGCATAAACAATAAATATTAGTTAAGATGTTTTAGACACCTACCAAATCCCCCCATACTTAGACTTTTCTAGTCCTCGAGCAAACTAAACAAAACTATTCTATTAAAATACAACAACTCGGTTTCATTGAGAGTACGGTTACACTTAGCATGTGTAACAAGCCTTTAAACCCCTAGGTGTCCCAGTGGACGAGTTATAGTCTCGTGAGTGTTTATAAGAGATTTACCAACAAAACCTACTCCAACTTTCAAATATTCCAAAGCACATGCATCCAAAGATCTAAGAGGACATAAATTTATTGCATATTAATAATAAGAAGTTAGATGCATCAAAGAACATTATTCTCATGCTTAACTCTTGAGTTAGAAGAAAACCATATGAAATAATTCAGGATCAAGAGCTATCGAATGAATTCTGCCTCACCAATAAGGTTTTATGATATTGCACTCAAAATATGTACTTTATGGTTCTCATGTGTGTAGGAATGATGACTGAAATCCTGCACACGTTGAATGGTGGGAAGGGAAAACCTTCCGAATTATATCTGAATATCCCATATAAACGTGGGAAGAAAATATTTATTTTCTGATGATCTCTACGAAAGGAAATCAACCATATGCAAGGATGGGAATGCTCACTCACCTTCTCATTCAATCTACAATCAACACCTCTCTCACAGAGTCCCATAGAAATCGTCTTCTTCTTCGGCTTCAACGGTAGATGATGAACTCTTGAACTTCATAGAACTTCGACAACTTGTAACTTTTTTCCTCTAATTCTTGTTGTTTAAAACTTCTTTATAGATTTCGACTTTCCCACGGCCTTAACGAATAAACACACAAAGAAATAAACTCTAAAATAATATAATAACTTTTTTTTCTTTTTCTGATTTTTTTTTAACAAGAAATATGAAATACAAACTAAAAGAATAAAAATTAAACTAATATGGCCGTGGAGAAAGGATTTTACCACTTGATTCTTCACAACTTGTATTATCTCAATATCATAAACTTCACACAAATTCACTTCTTTTGATTTCTTCGCTCTTGTACATAAGTCTTCAACTTGTATATAGAATTATGCTCTTTGTATTGTTACTTCACTTTGAATATGAATTTTTCTCTTGTAGTGTTGCTTGTAAACCTTGAACGTCTTCAACTTTCTTCAAGTTTGTAATGTTTCGCTTGTTGATGATGATGGTGTTTCTATGGACCTGTTGTTATCGAGAGAGAGAATGTGCCAACTGCAAATCAAACTACAAGGTAAGTTTTTTTTGTAATTCTGATGTCACCTTCATGATTGACAGAATTAGCACTCAAGATATTAAAAACTAGTGATGAAATGGTGAGAGGTTAGGTGACTCATCATTCTACCCGGAATTTGCGCACATGAAACATTCTAAACAGACAATTTAGACAGGTACAAAGAATTGAAGGTTTGGTGCCTCACTCATAGGTATTGAATGACCGACTTCTCTAATACTATACTCGTCATCGGCAGTTTGAGTCCATTTTTGTCATCTCTAGCCTCTCAACAACTAAGAACTCCGAATATAGTTCTCTAATACTTCTAAGTTCAGTTATTTCGGTCAGAACTCCATATATAAACGTAGCTAGAAGTATACTAAGTGACTCTAAAATATCTAAAAGTTGGAGGTTTCATGCAAATAGTTACAAAAAAGTTTAAAAAAATTATGCCTAAAAGTGAATACTTATATGCTTAACCACTCCCCCACACTTAAATTTTACATTGTCCTCAATGTAACTTGACTCCTCCAATGTAAAATCAAGGTGGGAAATTCTATAATGATATGAAAATTCAGAAAAGTAACAAGAAAAAGTACAAGAAATATTAAACCAATGGGTTTCCTCACATGCATCGCTTGGTTTAAAGTCGTCAGCCCGACTCTCTACTCGTCTGCAACGCCTCAGCCAGTATCTAACACATTAGCATGAAATTTGTTTGAAGATTACTTGGGTGTCTCATCGCCTCAAAAATATTGAAGCATACGACCTCTCCATCAAACTCCATAGTCAAGGTACCATTGTGGACATCAATCTTCGTTCTAGAAGTGCTAAAAAATGGTCTACCCTACAGTAATGTTGTAGACGAGGATGAATTCTCATCACTCATGTCTATAATATAGAAATCCACTGGAAATATTAGCCTTTTTACCTGCACCAAAACATCCTCAACAATCCCTCTCGGGTAAACATTAGATCTATCGGCAAGTTGAATAACAATGCCAGTCTATTTGAGAGGACCAAGATTTAAAGAATCATATATTGAAGCAGGCGTAACATTGATACATGCTCATATATCTAGCATATCTTTTGTAAATCTAGTTTTACCAATTACACATGGAATAGTGAAACTACCGGGATCTTTCAATTTAGGTGGGAGTTTCTTTTGAAGAAACGCCGAAGCATTCTCCCCCACACTCATTACCTCATTACCGGTTAGTATTTGATTGTTGGTACATAAATCCTTCAAAATCCTTGCATACTTGCGAACTTACTTGATAACATCTATGAGAGGAATGTTCACTTGTATCTTCTTGAAAATATACAAAATCTCCTTGTCTTTTTCACCTTCTTGGAATTAGCAAATCTGCAAGGGAAAGGTAAAGGAGGAACATAATTAGAAATAGGAGTTTTTGGTTTAGATTTCGGTACCTCATGAATTTGGGATGAATCCGAATTTTCTCCCTCCAAATTTAGCTCTTTTTTGGTCTCTGTATCGCCCGTATCAGTAATTTCAGGTTGCACAAGTTGTGTACCACTTCTCAATGTAATGGCTTTAACATCCTCTCTTGGGTTAACAAAATATTGAGAAGGGAGTTTCTCACTATTTTGTGCCTGCACTTTATTCAACTCATTATCCAAGCACCAACTTGCGTTTGTAAGACTTTAATTGCACTGTCGGTTCTTTGAATGAAAGCTTTCATCATTTCTTCCATAGTTGAATTCTGATTTTGAAGTTGTTGCGGCTGAAATTGTTGTGGTTGACGCATTTGTTGCTGGATCTCACTAGGATGTTTGTAAACAAGGCTTGTATCTGCAGCTTGCTCGTTATCATAGCTAAAGTTGGGGTGGTCTCTCCATCCTTGATCATAGGTTTTGGAGTGACTATCATACTGCTGATTTGAGAAAATAGCATTGAATTGCTCAACTTTCTCATAAGTTTGGTGTAATGGTTTTACAACCGCACCTGAAATTTATTGCATCATTGTTGTTAGGTTGCCCATTTGTTGACGAAGATCCGTAATTTTGTCTACTTCATTAACTCCCTTGACTTTTTTTCTGATCCATGGCTCAAGAATTGTTGAGAATTTGCTGACATGTTTTCAATCAACTCCGTAGCCTTCGGAAATGTCTTGTTCATTAATGCACCACCACTTGCAGCGTCAATGAGATTCTTGTCATTCATATTCAAACCCTCATAAAAAAACTGGATTATCAATGAGTCACTGAATTGAAGATTCTGACAGATGGCCACCAATCTATTATAACGTTCCCGACATTCATACAATGTTTCTCCTGTCATTTGTACAATCCCGCTAATCTCTTTCCTTATTTGTGTGTCTTTGGATGCTGGATAGTGATAGACACATTTTTGTATCTAATTTGTCCGCAATTATCTATTTTATTAGTGCTCAATTTTGTACTTATTGTGTGATTTTATGTGTTTCTAGGTATTTTAGGAAATAAACATTTGTACAAAAATTAGCTTGAAAAGTTGATAAAACCACTCCCGAGAAAAAATACTAAAGGCACCCGAAAAATTGATAAAGGCACACAGAAGTTTTGACAAAGGAACCTGCATTTTAGATTGGGGGCACCCCCTTCTTACTTCAAAAAACCCGAAGTTGGCGGGAACATTTTCTTCACGCAGTGAATTTTTCTGAGTTGTTTGGAAGCGGATTTTATGGGATTGGAAAGGCTGTCAAGATAACTACTTCAAAGGAAAAATCTAAACATGTTAAAACACGTCAAACGAGTGGTTAAGGCCGGAGAAAAAGGTAGGAAAGTCTCTTTACTGTCGGTGAAACTTTTTCACCCAGTTTTGGATTGATACCAAGTTAGAGTTTGTTTTGGATTGGGATTTACTTCCTTATCGATTAAGGAAGACTAGATAGGTTTTACTAAACCTATATAAGGCTATCAGATCGAAGACAGAAGGGAGAGGAGGAGAGCCACGGCCGGAAAATTGGAGGGACGAATTTTCTAAGAGATTCCTTGCTCATGTGGTGTAAAAAAGGTTGTATCAAGTCACAAAATAGGTTAGGAAGGTTGGGTCGAGCTCAGGAAGCTAAACAGAGCAAAGAAAATCAATTCAGGAAAATTCTCTGTTGTTGCTGCCGAGGAACACGAATAACAAAAGAAAAGGCAACGGTTTTTTCAACCGTTCTGCAACGTTTATCTTCAGCTGCATCGGTTTCTTCAACCCATCAGCAACGTTTATCTTCAGCTTTGCAACATTTATCTCCAGCTTCATTGCAACAGTTAATCTATAATGCCAAGAAAACGTTGCATATTTCCTGTTTTATCATTTTTTAGCTTCTTTTCTTCTTCTCAAGCACTTTGAGTCATGTACCAATCTTTTGAGAGTGTGTTGAGCATGATGAGCTAGACCCTATTGCCGGGGCGACGGAGGAAGCCATTTTCCCCATAATAAAGTGGTATATTTTTATCTTTTTTTTTAACAATTCTTTTATGATTATTTGCTTTGAATTAAATTTGAAGAAATGATTTTTTCAATTAGTTGTGTTTTCTTTTGATGGGTCATGCTTAGTCTAGAGCTATTGATGTCTCATACTTTTGATTTACAACTATTATTTTGAAAATCTAACATTGGCAATATTTAGAATCAATTGAATGTATGAGTTGCAAAATAATTGTTAATGCTAAATCACTTGAAATTTTGGCTAATGGTGGAATCCTTAGTCTCAGCTCTTCCCATAATCTGAATTAAATTAAACTTTAATTTTTTTTTATTTTTAATATTAAAAATTAGGTCTAAAAATCAAATCTTTACAAGTCTGAGTATCAAATCTTTTACCACTATTTCTAAAAACACATCAATTTTTGGCGCCGCTGCCGGAGACTTGTATTTAGGTTTAGAGTTTTAGATTTATTTTTAGGTTTTTATTTTTGTTACTTTGTTCTATTTTACGTTTCTTTGGGTATTTATCTTTTTGCTACAAATTTTGGATTTTGGATTAAAAGGAAATTGAGCCAAAGACTTTGGTGATTAAAGACTTGGAGTTAAAGTTAAAGTTAAAAGAACGGAAAAGAAGACAAAGAATTTTATTTTAGTTAGATCTTATTTTTATTTTTTAGATTTTATTTGTTTCTCTTTTTAGAAAATTGTAATAAGAAATCTTTTTTTATTTCTGTAATTTTTTTCTTTTATTTTTGGACACTTTTGAACTTTATTTTTGGACTTTAGACATTATTATTATTATTATTAAACCCTACGGAAGGGTAATTTAAATATAAACTGCAACAGGGAAGGATAACAATTACTATATTGTCTCGGCCCCTCGAGTTCGTACACTAACATAGAAGTGGTGGCCAGAGTCGACTACAATCGATTCATCCCCCGTCTGGTATGGGAGGTAAGACTCGATTAACCCACAAATCCCCTGCAAGTGGGTTTACTGTATTCCTTCGTATGCATATATGTTGAGGAACTGAATACGGATTTACTTTTCTAATAAAGGGAAAGAACTGGCCATACAAGATAAGGACTCAGATTTCATCATCGTTTCCTTTTTGCCCTCTTTAGGAACACGTTACCAAACGCAAACATAAGCTGAAAATTTTGACTAGAAAGAGACTGATAGGGTAACGAGCTTATAGGAAAGTCATTCAAAAGGAATGTATTGGTTACTCCGTTAGCCTAACTCAAAGTTCAGGAAGATTATTTTAGAGCCGCCTTGTAACCCAAGGAAACGTTGCCAAATAGACAGTGTTATCAAAGCTCCTTAGAGCTTATGTTGTTTCTATTCGACTTAATCTAATTCAGATCATTCTAAGAGGTTTGCTAAAACTGTAAATAGTTTCCTTTTGAAAGAATAGAAGTTGGTCTAGAAACAATCTAAGTGGAGCCATCATGCTTTTTGTTTGCTAGATTCAATAGGTTTGATTTGGTTGAGCCAGCCTTGTTTGTGTATGTTTAGAACCCCCTTCCTGTTAGGATTTATTTTCTTAGATTTTTTGTAAATATATTAGGAAGTTTTTGTCAGAAAATGTCAAACTGGTATTATGAGGACCAATACAATGAATATCCGACTGAATTTCAAAATAGGAATTTTTCGTACTATCAACATGGTGTGGATAGTAGTCGGGACCACCATCAACCTTTTGGAGGTTATTGCTCATACCAGGGTGATCCCAATTACTATTCATATACACACCCGTCATATGAACATGAAAATTAGCAAAATTCTAGTTCTTTGTCTTGGAGGGATGCCCTAAAGCAGATGCAATCTAGTATTCCCTATGATAACCCAAATCCTTCTCTAGAATAATCACTCGAGCAGTTGCAATCTAGTACTCCTTATGATCCATTTGTTTTCTTAGAAGAATCCCTCAAGGAGTTGACTGAGAATATAAAAAGGTTCGGATTAAGTTGGGGGGAACAATTAGTAGTCCAACTCTTTCTCTAGACGAAACCCTCGAGTAGTTGACTGAGAATACAAATAGATTTGCATTAAGTATGAATGAAAGTCTTGCAAAGAATAATATTGCTCAAAATGATCTTAATTGCCAACATAGTGCTGCCCTTGATAATTATTCACCTATTCAAGAGGACGAGAATAGAATTGGTAACACTACTTATTTAGACGAGGTTCAAACATTTTCATATTATTATGATGATGAAGATAGTATTTATGAAGAACTTGAAATATACTGGCAGAGTGATCAAGAAATTATCACTCCAATTGTGCTTCATGATGATAGTGTTATTTCTGGTTCAAATCCAAATAATTTTAATGATTATTCACCTATTCAAAAGGAAGAGGATTTGACTAGAGATACCACTGTTTTAGACGATGTAGAATTTTCTTGTTTTGAAGCCGATAATGGTTTAGAGGAACGGGTTTATCCTGAGAATACTGTTTTAGAGTCCGGCGATTTGGAAACAATAGTTTTAGGTAACAAAGAAGACCCGTAGAGATTTTAAATATGAGTAAGGATGCACCACCAGATTATAACCTATTAGAAGCAATTGACCATTTTTAGGAATCTGACGATATAGAAATTAGGAAAATTGTGATTAGTCTGTCTAGAGACACTGAAAACTCTAAGTTTGGGGGTGACTATCATTCTCCATGTGCTTTATATTTGAATCTTAAAAAGGTCCCTCACCGGGGCTTGACATTTGCACCTCTACCATTTTACAAGATCATCTTCAAACTATATTTCCTGAGCCTGTTGATGTCCATAAAGAAGTTCAGTTGTTAGAAACCCATCCTCTGGTCGATTTGGTTTACCTAGAAAATAATACCAAGGTTGACTTTGTTTTCCCACCAAAATATTTTCTTCCATATGTGGGAACGTATGAATTTCAAATGTGTCAGTTATTAAGTTTTGAGACTAAGCCTAATTAATTTAGGGAATTAGAATCGACACATTTGTTTAAGAATGACCTCCTTCATTGTAGTCAACTGTGTGGGTCAAATATGATTGACTTTGAGGATCCGTAATTATTCAGGTTATTATTATGTGCTTATAAGTTCTTGGTTGAGTTTTTTCAGACTCTACAACCTGATTCTTTTGATCATGCCTATGAGAAAATCCATCCCATGAAAATATTTTATTTAGACCTTTTTATAGAGCCTGAACCTGAACCACAGCTAGAAGTAGTTGTCTTAAACAAAAAACTAGATAAGGGTGTGCTATGTTTGTTCATTTTCTTGGCATGTTGCAGTTTCCTTTTATTTGTAATAGCACTATTTGATTCAGATGACTCACAGTTGTTCCGACTATTGTTATATGATTTTATAAGGTGACTAATTCTTTCTTAGTCTGGCTGAAGACTTTAAACTTAGCACTTCTTGGGAGATAACCCATGCTCATGTGACACAGTAATATCTTTCCTTAACTCCTTTCCTTCGATTGGTAACAGTTTCTCCTTATTCATGTTTTTAATCATTCATCTTTAGAACATTGAGGACAATGTTAGATTTAAGTTTGGGGGTAAGGGAGAAACTTTTAAGTTGAAATATGAAACTCCAAAGTCTAGAAACTTGTGAACAATTCCGGATGACACTAACTATTCAAGGTAGATGGAAACTTAGCTCTTTTTATATAGGAATTGGTGTGCCAGTTAAATGGTTTATTCATAAAAGGACAGAGTTCGGGTGTTAGAAATAACATGATAGCCGTCACCATATCTCGGAGTCTATCTCGACCATATCACCTTCTGTTTTTATTTTTGCAATTTTATGTTTCTCTAAGTGTTTTGGTGGGGCACCAGTATCGAATTGTTATCACCGCCAGGATGGAGTAGAGTGTTTGATATTATTTAGACTATGGTTGAAAAAATAAATAAATCAAGTATTAACACTTTGATAGCAATATGTGAGTGTTCTCCCTGTCTCCGTCGCAAGAAAGCGTGGAACCCAGGATCCATGAGAACTATCATGTAAGATACTGATAAGGATCATGCGCTTGGATTCATTTGATCCAATCATGTTGTCAGTATATTTAAATAATAAATAATTATTTTATTTTCAATAAATCGATCATTGGGACCCTTGTATATACCAGTTGATTCGATATTAGTATAAGGAGTAAGACCAATGGGAGTCTATCTCAATCCATTAGGATTCATCCTGGCACTGACCTTCATCCAGATATGGGAAACATCGTTCACCTTAGTCAACATGCGCAAACTTCATTTTGTCTATATCCATCTTCTAAATCTTTTCATGTGATTGTATTTTGATAGATTCAGAGTATTGTGGTTGAACAACTATCTAAGTAGATCTTTGTTTTCTTATATATGAATTTTAGTATGCTTGAGTAAAAACTCGTGTACGACCATTGGACTCATATAGGGTAATAATTCCCATAGCCGAAGAATTTAGTATGCCAACTAAATAGCTTGTTTAGTGTTTACCCTCAATCGTTTACATGTAGCTAGGGTTTGGAGTAGAAGGTTTTTTGGGTATACCTCTTGTAAACCCTCACGACACAAAACTCGTCTGATAGGGACACCTATGTTTTTAATGGCTTGTTGCGCACGCTAAGTGCAATCGCGATGCCTGCGAAAGTGAGTTAGGATAGTTATTTTATTTTTAAATTAGATTTGCTCTAGGACTAGCAAATAATAAGTTTGAGGGTATTTAATAGACACATTTTTGTGTCTAATTTGCCCGTAATTTATCTATTTTATTAGTGCTCAATTTTGTACTTATTGTGTGATTTTATGTGTTTGTAGGTATTTTTGAAAAATAAACTTTGTGGAAAAAATTGGCTTACAAGTTTGATAAAAGCATCTGAGAAAAATTAATAAAGGCACCCGGAAAAATTGATAAAGGCACCAAGAAGTTTTGATAAAGGAACCTGTATTTTGGATTGGGGGCACCCCCTTCTTATTTCAAAAAACCCGAAGTTGGCGGGAATATTTTCTTCACGCAGTGAATTTTTCTGAGTTGGTTTGGAACCGGATTTTATGGGATTGGAAAGGCTATCAAGATAACTACTTCAAAGGAACAACCTAAACATGTTAAAACACGTCAAACAGAGTGGTTAAGGCCGGAGAAAAAGGTAGGAAAGTCTCTCTACTGCCGGTGAAACTTTTTCACCTTATTTTGGATAAATACCTAGTTAGAGTTTGTTTTGGATTGGGATTTGCTTCTTTATCGATTAAGGAAGACTAGATAGGTTTTACTACCTATATAAGGCTATCAGATCGAAGACAGAAGGGAGAGGAGGAAAGCCACGGCCGGAAAATTGGAGGGAGAAATTTTCTTAGAGATTCTTTGCTCATGTGGTGTAAAAAAAGGTTGTATCAAGTAACAAAATAGGTTGGGAAGGTTGGGTCGAGCTCAGGAAGCTAAACAGAGCAAAGAAAATCAATTCAGGAAAATTCTCTGTTGTTGCTACTAAAGAACACGAATAACAGAAGAAAAGGCAACGGTTTTTTCAACCATTCTACAACGTTTATCTTCATCTTTGCAACGCTTATTTTCAACTGCTACGGTTTTTTCAATCCATCAGCAACATTTATCTTCAGCTTCATTGCAACAGTTAATCTGTAAAGCCAAGAAAACATTGCAGATTTCCTGTTTTATCATTTTTAACTTATTTTCTTATTCTCAAGCACTTTTGAGTCATGTACCAATCTTTTGAGAGTGTGTTGAGCATGATGAGCTAGACCCTATTGCTGGGGCGACGGAGGAAGCCATTTTTCCAATAATAAAGTGGTATATTTTTATCTTATTTTTTTTTTTTGTAAATTCTTTTATGATTATTTGCTTTGAATTAAATTTTAAAAAATGATTTTTTCAATGAGATGTGTTTTCTTTTGATGGGTCATGCTTAGTCTAGAGCTATTGCTGTCTCATACTTTTGATTTACAACTATTATTTTGAAAATCTAACTTTGGTAATATTTAGAATCAATTGAATGTATGAGTTGCAAAATAATTGTTAATGCTAAATCACTTGAAAAATTGGCTAATGGTGGAATCCTTAGTCTCAGTTCTTCCCATAATCTGAATTAAATTATACTTTAATTTTCTTTATTTTTAATATTAAAAATTAGATCTAAAAATTAAATCTTTACAAGTCTGAGTATCGAATCTTTTACCACTATTTCCAAAACACATCAGATAATACCTATCAAGAAATATTTTTTGCATTATCTTCCATGTAGTGATACAACCAGAAGGAAATAAATATAACCATTCTTTAGTTATAAACTTCAAAGAGAAGTCCATTAGATGTTTATATGGATCTTCACTAGTCATTCCAAGGAATTTGGGAAGTTCTCGAATCAACCCTTACTTGATCTCGAAAGTAGATGTAGTTTGAATACACCATTCCTGCGTATCCAGCTTGTGAGAAGCTAGTTCTTTGAGTGTACGGTCACCCATTGCCTTTTCTTGTTTATCTTCCAGTAAAGTACCTGAAAAACAGGATTTTCAAAACAAAGTAAAAATAAAAACAAGAAATGAAAACAAATAATAATCCGCTGCTTCCCCGGCAACGGTGTAAAAATTTGATGTGTGTCGTACCACGTCAAAATTATATTCACGTTCTCACTTATAAAAGATTTATTATGAAGCTAGAGTAAGTAAGTGTTCGTTCCACGGGAGGCTATTGTTGTTATTCAGTTTCAATTTCTTAAATAATAAGGGGGGAATTTTCAGAATTTATGAAAGTAATAAAAATTAAAGCAAAAGCAAAGTAAATAGTTGAAAGTAATCAAGAGTTGAGAGTATATTGGTTAAGGGATTGTATCATTCACAAACATGTATTTGCATTAATAATTAGAATTGGTATTTTATCTCTCATTGTCAAAAACCCTAGAATACCTTGATCGCAAGAATATCCTGTTTATATCCGAAAATCATCACAAACACATTAAAAATATGCGAGTATGAAATCTACCTAGAGATTAACTCAACGTGTAAAAAACGCTAACCTAGTTTAATTCCCCATGGGCATTACGTTTTGTGAAATAAGGTTTATCAATGTAATTGAACGTGGAAAACACACTAGTTCAACTTAACAAAGGTTATGATTCATATGTGTTTGCTAGGATGTATCACTACAAGAAACAACCACACTTATGCTACTAGAGTTGTACAAGAACCGACCCATCAACCCGAACCCGCCCGCATCCGATGAAACCGCGGGTTTTTAAACCGGACCCGCCCGCAACGAGTTGATATATGGTTATAAATCTAAAAATCCGATATAGATGGTTCGGTTTATGGTTTGATGCTAAAACCGACCGAACCCGCCCGTAAAACCCGATAGTGGGTTAGTATATGGTGTGAGAGTGTATAGTTATTAGTTCCATAAGGAGAATAAGAATGGTGCACGCTCTTGCGCAAATTATGTGTTGGTTTTAGGAAACATATATGACGCTGATGTAATAATAGATATTCACCAACATGTTAAGAGATAATTTATAACAAAATTCAGATGTTAGATCAATGTGATCACAGATGGAAATGTAACATATGTGTCTTTAGTAATTTCGGGTTAACGCGGGTTAAAACCCGAACCCGACCGATCCATAACGGGCGGGTTAAAACCCGAACCAAAGATAGATCGGGCGGGTATGGTTTGAAATTTTAAAAACCAAGGACTAGCGGGTCGGTCGATGGTTCTAGGTGAAACCCGAACCAACCGACCCATGTGCAACCCTATATGCTACTTGAAATCAGAATTCATCAACTTTTTCGTATTGATAACCCTAATTTAGCTTTAGATATGAAGGAAAACTCAATCGATTCTGCAATAACCTAAACAATTATTCAAATCATATGAAAATATTAACAATGAATCATAAACGACAAAGTGAAGACAAAACTAATTCATTGAATAAATATCATGTTTGAGAAATCAACTTAAAACTCTTAACCAATAAATAAGAAGTTTAGCTACTCATAGCTATTGAGTTCACCAAAAGAAAATGAATTAAAGAAGATGAAAAATGAAGCAAACCCTAAATGCGTGAAAGAGAATAATCGCCTTTTCTCCTTGTTCCTAAAAATCAGTTGTAAGATTCTCTAGAGAGTTGTAGAAAACTCTCTTTTTTATAGCTCTTTTTGTTTCTAAAATTAGGTTAAGTCCTTAAAGCCCAAATCCAAATAGTTCACCAAGTTCAAGTGTGAGAAATAACCCACTAAAGTTTTTATCCAAAATTTGTCATCGGAGTCCAGAAAAATAACTGGAAATCAACCGGAAAAATCGCTGAAAAGTACTCAGGTGAATGGAAACTATTACCGGCATTCGGAGTCAAACTAACGGCCTCTTTTATATCTAACGGCCTTCTAACGGTTAATGGTTCAAGAGCAGTGTAGTTAATTTCGGCCGATACGGTCGAAATATCGCTGGTTTTACCGGTATCGGGCCTCATCCCATACGAAACACCCTATACCGGTGGAACGGTTTTTGCCCAAAAATATCGGCCGATATTGACCGATACGGTTTAACCAAAATGACCGAAATGGACCGGTACGACCGAAATTAGGAATTCTAATTTTAAAAAAAATCCAAAAAAAAAAAAAAAAAAAATGAATTTCCTTATATTGTTCTAAGATTTTTAATTGTTACTCATGTTTTTTATGGTATTTTAGAAAAATAAGTACTAGTTTTATATTTTAATAGGTCCAATATGGAAAAAATGTTTGATATAATAATTATAGGTATAAAATATGTGGACCCCGATATAATAATTATTTGTCGATATTTGAAACCGAAATATCCCCGATATAAAGGTGTACCATCCCCGCCGTAACTATTAGCGTAAATCTCGTAATCGCGACTTCGTGTATCGCTCTTGACCGGTACAAACCGAAATCCGATTTTGACTACATTGGTCAAGAGTGGGAATCAACTACCGAAGAGGGAGAATCAACTACCGAGTCAGCTGGCCTGACTCGGCTGACTAGGTCTTAGTAATGTGTCTTGGATCGATTCGTCTGACTCAGTGAGTCAACTCGTTGGACTGAAAATCCAGCAGAGTGTCCTTTGTTTCTAGCTGGTTCCGGCCAAATTCAGGCCATTTTTAGGTCCTTCCCTGCAATCCTAAACATACATCTAGCATTCAATCAATTAACATCCCCATCAGCGACACAATTCAACTTCCAGTTCAAATCAATCTCCACATTTCTCTGTTACAATTCTTCTTTGTTGGTGTTGAGAACATTACTAAGTTGCTGCCAAAAATAGATCCAAACAAACCCCATCTGCTTTACTTCTTCTCAGCCACAAACTCACCAGCAACCCCATCTCATAATTCAATATCTTCTCCCTTTCTCTCGCATATTCATCAATAGCAGAGACCCATTTCTTTTCGGCCAACTAACCATCTTGCTCACCTGAATTTCCTCACGATACTACTCAAAACTCATCTATGCAATTTCATCGATAGCGAACCTAGTTCTTCTTGAACTCAACCAACATTTCACTTCAAACTCGAGCTACATCAACCCCAAATCAAACCCCTAACTCTTCTCAGATAAGCAAACAACACCATTAATTCTCTAATTTCTCTTCCATAAACCCTAGCTTGAATTCAACCAACAAACCCAAATCCTAATTCTGTCTCTTCAACCTCAGATTTACTCCAAATCTTTCATTCACTCTTCAATCCTAGATTCATCATCACAACCCTTCTTTCAATTCGAACCTAAATCAAACCACTTTTTCTCTTCTAAACCAACACCAACAGCACTCTAATCTCGCTCTACACCAACCCTCTTCAATTTGTTCAATCTGAGTTCTTCGTCAACGGTTGCTACCTTCTCCATTTAATACCCACAGGAACTAAAATGAAATGAGATTTGATAACTCGATTAGGTTTAGAATTAGAACAGAGGACTTGGATATAAACACCCAATGACCATATAAGGGCACCCGAGAATGTTAGCTTATTCTTCTAATCTTGGATGCAATAACATTTGTACGTGAAAAGTTATTTTTATCCTTTTTAAACGATTTCTTCTTCTTTTATTCCAAATAACTTCAAAATGCCTATAAAATAGAAAACAAACGTAATATACAAGATAAATAGCAAAGAAAATGTAAACAATAGATATTAATTAAGATATTTTAGACACCTATCACCTACTCAATCTTTTCCGTCTTTATGATCGAAACAGGACGTGAACGGTCATATCTTTGATTTAGACTCGTCCTGTTCGAGTTTGATTTCTCGAACCTATTTAAAAATACTCTTTTACAGTATATTTTTTTCACCCTAAAACAATTGGGCTAATCCTTCCATAATCTAACTTGCAAGTTGCTTTGTCTTCAATTGGTGGCAGATATATCTTTTAGGGATTTGTGTTTTCCTACTGGCTCAACGAACAAGTAAATTATCCAAAAACAATTAGATAAGGCTGACGGCTTGCTTATACAAAGATAATAAACATATGTTGCATGTTTCATTATTGGCAGTGGATAACTTTTGTTTGACAAGGCTGAGCATCTGTCCTAGTTTTGCATCCATTTATTTTTTTCTTAAAACTGCAGGACAAGGTACATGTATTGTTTATGCTGGAAATCGAGATAAATCGAGATCATGTATTGGGAAAATGGATTGATCTTAATTTATACTCTTTATTTTTAAAAAGATAAATTTATTTTGTTTTATATAAGAATTAAGAAAGTTAATAATTAGAACAATCTTCTTTATATTTTTTCTTCATTTATTTTTAAATAATAAGTGGTATTTTTTTTTGTTAATAAAGAAAGGGTATGAATCATGAGACTCTTAATTGAGACGCATAAATTAAACAAATTATGAACCTTCCATTACACTTTATCTAACGTCGATATATTTTGATGAGGTGGCATCTTTTTAAGAAATTAAAATTTTATACGGCTTAACAAGCTGAGCCGATTCATATCTTGGTAAAATAAAACGAATTTAACACATGTCTCTATTATCCATATATAATTTCTCTTCCTTTTACATCGATTGATTGTTATTTGATGGATGAGTTTTTAGCTGCTTGATTTAGCAATTTAGGTTTGATTTCTGTTAATATTATTTATTAGGGGAAAAAAAAGTATGGGTTTGATTTCTTTCAGATTTTTTTTCCGTCTTTTTGTTGAAGGCGGTGGGTTTTCTTGTTTAATTTTTTTCCTTCATTTTTGTGATTTTGAGTTTTGGATTTGATATCCCTCATGGATTTTACATAAAGTTTATATCTTTAGCAAAAATAAGATCGATTGATTCAGAAATAAAGTTTGCATGACTACTATTGATTCTATGGCAAATGAAGTGTTAGAGAAATCATTTGAACCTCAATTTCATCATTCATAATTTGATTATCACCACAAGTGAAAGTCTTTGGAAAATTATGCATACTCAATTTTGATGTAATATCTAATAATAATCGTAAGCAAAAAAATGAGAACTTCTTTACGATGGGGAACCAACAAAGAAGCCTGAAAAGAATTTTCCCAGAATAAAATGGGGAATCAAGGAAAAAAAATAAAAAAGAAAAAAACGTGGGTAGATATATACGAGAAGTTACAACATAAAGTAATACACGTTTCCTTAATTATCTGCAAATCCCGGTTAAATTGTTTGCTTGGCTCGGCTTGGTAAAAGCCGTATAAAATTTTTAATTAAAAAAGATGCCATGTCACCATATATTAATACCATTGGATGAAAACTAATAGATGGTTTAGGATTTGTGTCTAATGCATGCGTCTAAACTAAGAGTCCCATGATCCGAACCCGTAAAGAAAAACATGATTATATTTAAAAGAAAGAGAAAGGAGTGTTCTTTTTATTTAGACAAAATAATAATTTTAAAATATTTGATTTTAATTTTATGAAAACCAATTTATTTTTCTGACATACCGATATATATAAACCAAGCTTAGTTTTTAAAAACGGACGTACTGCTTCAAAATATAAACTTAAAAATTAGTAGCATATGTAGCTCTACACCTGGTGGATTGGTAGAAATTGGTGACCAACAGGAATGGTTCAGAATAGTCAATGTAGAAGCTCGTTAAAAGAGTCGATCGGAGATTTGGCAACTATTAAATTTCTTGTAACCATTTGTTTTTAATCATACTCTTTAACATATTATATCTATTTTCATTGCCCTCATGGTAATTGGTAAACTACATCATTATGGTTCATTACAACCAAGTTGCAACTGAGAACAAAACTCTGGTTATCCTACGTATAACCATATATTAACGTCGAGATACAAAGGACTTCGGTAATGATTATCACTGGGGAGACATATGAGATTTAGTGATGTCCCATAAAAAAATTGACAAGAAAAAGGGCAAATTCATTAGAAACTTAGGAAGTCAGCAAGTAATGACACCTAACAGAAAATACAATTAGTTGTTGTCAATAACAACATTCCAATTACATATCAAAGTACTCAAAGAGTATCCCTCAAAAAGATTAGTGTATCTAGCACAATTGAAAAAAGTACACTTGACAGAGATTATTAGCTGATTCAAGTTTCTTCTCCGATTACCAAATAGTCTAGCATTCCTCTCATTCCAGATTTTCCACCAAATCCCAAAGGGTAAAAGATCCTAAATTCTTCTGATCATCTTTTTTCTCCACTTGGACCACTCCCACAAGTTGGATTTAACAGTGTCAGAGAATACCCATGCTCACCCAAAACTGTCAAGAAAATAACTCCATAACTTTTGAGTCTCACTGCAATGTAAGAACGTATGATTATTTTTTCAATTCCTGATCCACATAGTAAACAGACATTAGAATTGCTCTTCCCAACCCTCATCAAAAAATCCAAAGTTGGAGCACCATTAAAACAAAGTGTCCAAACAAGAAAAGAAACCTTCATAGGCACTTTTGGATTCCATAGTTGTTCATGTGGGAAAGAAAGAAATCCATCAACATCTAAAAAGGAGTATACATTAGCTAAAGAGAATTTTGTAGCCAGATCCCATTTTCTTGTATCCTTTAAATCAGATGAAGCAATTCTAGTAGAAATATCACCCAGTTGTTGAAGAAACAAGAAAATCTCTCATAATTCAATCTATTAGGATTTCTTTTAAAATCAAAATTCCATGATCCATCTGGAGAAACCATTACACTGACAGAGGCATCTTTGTTCTTAGACAGTTTATAGATAGCAGGAAAAGAATGTTGCGGAAAATTAACACCCAACTATCTATCCTTCCAAAAACTCAATGTGTTCCCATTATTGACAGTGAATAAAGTATTTTGTCTAACATATTCTCTGGCATTCAAAATATCATCCCAAAGACTATATCCCACTGACTTTGCATAAGTATTTGGAAGAAAAGAGTCAACATTACCTCCAAATTTCTCCCAAATGATTTTTCTCCATAATGCTTTATCTTCCATACCATATCTCCAAATCCATTTGCAACTCAGAGCTTTGTTAACCAGTTTCAACTTTTTAATACTTATGCCACTTATTTTCTTTGGTAGTGTAGCATTAACCCAAGATACCCAATTTCTCTTCTTAGTTGTATTAGAAGAACCCCACAAGAAGTTGCGCATAATTCTTTCAGTTTCTTTCATTACTGACACAGGCATTTGAAACATAGTTAAGTAATAGATAGGCAAACTAGCAATAACACTATTTACTATTATCAGTCTCTGACCCTTTGACAAGTATCTTCTCTTCCAAGTACTAAGTTTTTGATGAATTCTCTGAATGATGATATCCCAAACAGCTCTACATTTTGATTTACTAGCCAAAGGGATTCCCAAATAGTTAATTGGGAATATAGTAAATGCACAACCAAAAGCAGCAGTACAGACCTCACCATTGTGATTCTCCCAAATTCCAACAATAACACTTTTTTCTAAAATTCAATCTTAAACCAGAGACTAATTCAAAAGCAAAGAGACTATTCTTAAGGTTACTTACTTGTTCTTCAGAGTCATCTAAAAAGGCTATTAAATCATCTGCAAATTACAAATGATTAATAACAGTGCCAGTAGGAGAGACTTTGAAACCAGTAAGAAAATTATTAGCAGCAGCTCTTTTAATCATCACTGAAAGAATATCAACAATCATGATAAACAAAAATGGAGAGATAGGATCCCCTTTCTAATTCCTTCTTGACTTATGAACATATCATTGGCCTTTCCGTTTATTAGAATAGAGAATCTTGCAAATAAAAAAGGGAAGGTTATTTTTAAAAAAAAATCTGTACAATAAATAATTATAATGTTAAAAGGAAGATTATCCTCATAAATCGTTACTTTATACATCATTATCATCTACTTGTTAGAAACGATGTTCATATAGATGTTCATATAAACTGAACTGGGACCATGAACATACTTTTGATTGTATAAGAATGGAGTGTGATGTCTTTGTTTCTACCTAAATGATTAAACCAATTCAAACTTTTAACTCCTACTTGCAGCTACACTTTACTGACCATTCTACAGGTACTGATTGCTAGTTTGAAACTACCCATATAGATAGAGCTCACAGCTTGCTCGTTTCTTGTGGTCCACACTCTAGTCTTCACTATTTATGTTTTAGTAGCTGTTGGTTAAAATTATTTGACGGTCATATAAACTTCCTTAGTTTTAAAATAATAGATAAAGTTTTTATATTTATATACGTTAAAAAATAGATTTTTTTTATAAATAAAAAGTTAAATATTTAAGATTATAAATAGGTAAAATTATTAAAAATAACTATAATTATTAAAGTTTTTATTTTTGTACTAAACCAAATAAATCTATCATTTTAAAACAAAGAAATACTTATCGAAATATATTTTCGTTTTTTTTTTCCTTCTTTATTAGGAAGAGAGTTCGTTTTTTAGGGATACATAACCAAAGTATAAAACTGGTTTCTATTAATGATCCAAAATCTGTTAATAACTGCCTAAACACACATCTCAAAGATTCTCTAAACTATCTTTTTTATAGTTTTCTTTTTTTTTATAATCCCATATTTTTTACTGGAATTCTTTATTTGTCTAATTCAAAATATATAATTTTAGGGTTGTTCAAGTGAGTATATTAACAATGATTTGGTTATTTAAAAAACCAAAATATTCGAACTAATATTATGGTATGTTTGTAATACTAGTAGTATATTTACTTAAAAGCTGCAAAATGTAATCTTTATCAAAGGAAACTTCTTCAAAAATAATGGGAAGTTTTCAAAAACTCCAACAAAATTTTCTATTTTCTCTAATATTTCTAAATTCAAAAATTCTATGTAGAATTTCATTTCGACCGGTGAGATTCCGAAGAATTTTTATTATTGACAGACAAAAAAAAAGAAATTACTATATTCGTACAATAAAAATTGAAGTCTCGCGAGTTAAAATAATCCACAAATGCAGGATTTCAATCTCTATAAGGTGATGGAATACTGCATTCCTAGTAGTTAATTCACAATACAAAAAAAACAAAAAAACTCCTTTGTATTTGAAGTTGCAAAAAACAAAAACCGTATATGCTAACAAAACAACTATTATGTATACCTGAGTTCGATTAGCTTAATTACATTTGAGTATACATGCTCTGTATTATACAAAAGCAAAAAAGACGCCCAAAAATATATTTAACACAGATTACTACCTAACTAGGGTTTAAAGAAAATAGCAGTAAGTGGGTGTGGCCCTTGAATTGGAACTCCACCAAGAGTTTGGGCCAATCTTACGGATAGAAAACACAAATAGATAGCCACAAGACCACAACCTAACAATCTATCAAGCTTCATATTCTTCCTGGGAAGAATGACAAGTGCCCACAGTAGTCCAGCCATTAAAAACCCTATTGTTTCGTACAAAGAGGTATCTTTAGGAATCACAAAAGAAGATGGGTACTGGGACCAAGTTTTGAAAACAAAACCTAAACCCAATCCCATTATTGTGTTGAAAATGGGACCAGCATAACAACCTGAAATTGCAATTTGAGCACCATCTTGATCACCATTCACTGCCATTGCAACATTTGCTACTAAATCCCCAATTGAATTCCCCCAGGCAAGAAGAGTTAACCCTAGAATTGAAGAACTTATCCCAAATATGTTTCCAAGCGAGACCAACAAGGAAACCAATTCGTCTGCTATAATGTAAGTCCAAGCCACACTCATCAGGAATCCTCCCACTAACCAAGGCAGTAAACATCTCTTTGGACTGTTAGCACTCTTAGTAGTCACAAATGCAATTGTTCCAAAAACAATTCCTACTAATCCACCACCTAAGTAAACCACCAAGCTGCGATTGTAACCTAAGGTTTTATTTTGAGTAACCCATAAAGCCACCAATAAGATTGGTGCCAATGCAACTGAAATAACTCCAAAGAACTTGGACCATCTCTCTTCACTTACAACAGGAATTGTCATTCTTCTCGGTAAGTAAATGGGTAATTCTATAATATATAGAAACCAACTGAAGTAATCCCAAGCTGTCGTATCAAATAACCCAAAACAATTTGCAGTTAATAATCCATTCTGATTATCCTCTCTATCTTCGTCTTCATTATCATTATTAACACCACATTTTCGGGTTGAACCAAGTTTTTCGACATCATCACTGACATATCCTAGCAAGGGCATACTAAAGTCGCCAAATTGTTCATTGGGGTCATATGCAAAAAGAGTTCTAGTGATGGGAGAAATATCAAAGATATTACTAACCGTGCTATCCTTTTTCCGGCATACATGTGCCGCAGAGACGATGAAGACATAAATGAAGTAAAGAGAGACAAAAGCTATGGCTCCCCATATGTTAATCGCACCAACGATCACAATTGCTAGCAATGAACCAAGTGTAAGGAGGAAAAACAGAATATCTCTAATGAAGCTGGATTTATCAACGGATACCCCTTTAGAGCTTATAGAAATACTAATCACCCCCACAACTACACTCGACACAAAGAAAGCTCCACCCAATACACTATTAAGACCGACACCGCCTGATCCTGTGGTTCCCATGAAGGAAGCGAGACTAGCAAATACATCTGGTGCACCATTTCCCAAAGAGAGTAAAGTCACACCAGCTATGGTAGGAGAAAGTTGCAAGATTTTTGATAAACTCTCTAATGAAGAACAGAAATAATTTGCAGCTGTATTAGCCAATAAATAGAACAACAAAATAAGCCACAGAATGAGTAGGGTGTAACCTAAACCAGGGCTTGAACCACAGATGCAATAGAATATTTGAAGATAATCTATGTATCCACCTGGTTTGCACCCTTTAGTTGATTTCACATATTCACACTTTTCTTGGTAAGTACGAAAATGATGAACTTGACTACAATTCACACTTTTATCCAATTTTTCAACATCATTTGTTGATCTTTTGGATTGATGAAGAAGATGGGAATTAGAAGAGAAAAGAAGAATTGTTAAGTAAAAAGAGAGTAAGAAAAGGAAAGATATATTAATGAACAGAATAAATGATTTCCTAACTTGGATTAGGGATGAAATTACCCTTGCCATAAATTAATACAATTCTTTCTTTTTTGTTTCTTTGAGATGCTATGTTAGAGTAAGAGATCTATATATAAGTTTGTTACAAAGGTGAAGGTTGAGAAGAGATAGATTATCTCAGAAAGTGAAAATCAGAAATGAAATGACAGTAGAGAAAGAGAGTATTTGAGGGGAGTGTAGAAGAGAAAGAAGGAAAAATGGGATTCCAAAGTTGTAGATAAAGAGTTTTAATTGTTGTGATCAGCTAAACGACTTTAAGAGACAGATGTGGAAATCAAGGGCATATTTATATCTTCGTCTTAAGAAAAGAATACGGAAAACGAGTTATTCTTTAAATGTTGCGTCATATACACTCAATGTTTAGTTCTTGATCTTTTAGTTTATTCATGAACAAAAAAATTAAGAAGAAGAGTTCAATAACCAGTGCCGTGTCTTTCTCCAATATCCTCTATGGGTAGTTAACGCGGTAAAGTCATACACGAACAGGCCCTTCCACAAAAATAAAAAAATAATTAAAATTACCGACATGCGTATGTGCCAAACAGAAATACCGACACGATTCGCTTAGTCTAAATTTTACTTTATTTTAAGGGCTTCTTTCTTTTGTACAACAGTGATTGGTCAGACAAGCGGCCGTAGGAGAAGACCTTAACACATAACTTCTGATTAGAGCAAAGCAAGAACAATAGCTGTTAGTGTTCTCCATCAATAAACATGCGGAAAGTTTGGGGCTATAGTAGTATTTTATGCAAGACGTCCTAACCATAGAGGTCCATCTGTCGCAAATTATTAAATCATCAGCAAACGTTGTACTATGCAGACCTAGTAGAGGATGACGATGTCACACACATCCATATTCTTGTTCTTTTTCGTCCAGTTTCTCGGCCATTATTATCCTCCTTCATTTTTGTTAGCAGATATGAAAGCAATTGATTTTCATTACAACCTGTTATCTGTGAGAAGATTCCAGGAAACCCAAAACAAAAAACGGTGAAGAAAAAGAAAATCATTAAGGTGAGGGCCCGTATAATATACAGTTTGCCTATAGTACTAAAGGGACCACTCTGAATCATGTGTTTTCTCTGATATTTACCAAAGCGAAAATGCCAAATTTTTGTATGGACTTGAACCCTAAAAATGAATTGAGTTTTGATTGTTCATAGAATCATGCTGGTGTAATTGTAAATGGTCCATGGAGGCTTTTGAAATTTGTTAAAAGCTTCAAAAAGAATACAAAAAGAATTTTCTGTGATCACATTCCCTGCATAAGAAGGGAGTACTAAATACAGCATTCAATTATGGTCATCACATTAGTTTTGTTCATATGCCAGCAAGATTCATGAACAGCAAATTACTAAGAAATTAAGAATCCACCTACACACAGTTAAGTCATCTAACTATCTAATTGTCACTGTGTTAAAGGGCAAATAAATTAGTTTTCGAACAGTATGAAGATGATAGAAGGAACTTGTCGATGACAAACAATTTCATTCTAAGCCATGTAATGATTGTGTGACTAGAATCTTTGACATCATCCTACTATTTAGTAAAGTTATATTCAAGATTAAACAGCTTAAACATATTTTTAGTGAAGCCAGAAACGTGCCGACTTATTATTGTTTTTTCAAAAGTATATTCCAAATTCTATGGCTGGAAATAAGAGTAGGAGAATGGTCCACTGATGTTTAACCTGTACAAAAATATCCATTAATAAACAAAAATAAAGATCAAGAAGAAAAGAAACGCCGAAACAATTCAAAATTTGGGTCATCACTTCATTGATGTATCACCTCAATCGGTTTTCATGGAGATATTTTCTTTACCTTTATAAACTATAGGGATTAAAGGATTATGTGATCTGACTCGTTATATGCACAAGTAACAGTAGTATTAGATCAGCATAGGCAATTCACAGAAAGAGTCGTATATTCTCTAGCAATTTATTAAGTTTAGTCTTTAGCCTTTTAATGTGTCGACACCTACAAATCTCAAAAAGGTATAGCAAAAACAAATTTGATGAATCCCAAGTCAAAAGATTATTTACATGTTAGTACCAAACTTATCACCAAATGACACAAAGCCTAAATTGATCCATACCGAATGAGTCGAGCTCGAGGAACACTTTTTACTGATAAGTCCAGGATTACTTATGAATAAGAATTATGTGGGTATTCTATGGAGCACCGGAGAGTATCATAGTGCAGTTAAAAGTAAGGAATTACGCGGTTTGCTCGTTTCAAAATGATCACAAACTAAAAAGCAGACAAAGGTAAGAGAATGACATATGAGCAAATCTGGGTCCCATTGTTTCGGAACATACCTTACTTGGCTTGCCTTCTTTTCAATAATGGATGTTTAGGTCCTCTTGCAATTCTTCCTTCTCTTTCTTTTACATACTGAATCCGAAAAGAAGACGAAACACAACTATTGACATCGTATATAGGTTTAGTCTATCAAGAGGAAAATAGAGACTGATGTTATTACACGTGCACGATCTAGACATAATTGAATCATTAACAATCTTTTATAATACAAGTATTACTGAGATATGGAAAAGAAAGAAAAAGAAAACTCTTATTCATTAGAGATTAGTTAAATATTAAATAGATTTAAGCCTCTATATATAGGCTACGAGGAACGAGGTAAACCATGGTTATATATATATGGATCCCACATACATGGGTCCAAGGCCCTATAACATTTTTCCTTGTGCGGTCTAATAGTATTAAGGATATCAATGGGTACCCATTATCCGGAACTGAAACAAGCCCCGGTGGTTTCGAGTCCTATTCTGGATCCTAAAGTTGGATCCATTAGCAAGTTAGGACCCGACGGGTATTATCCGATTGGACCCAAAAATTTAACGGGTCCAAACGTATAATGCCCGTCGGGTACCCGATTATTCATTCTTTAATTCATCATTTTAGCAAAATTTTGAGACTTCAGCTAGTTTTGGATTTGAAATCTTTTTCATTTTTCATTTTTTTTCTCACATTTATTTGTATTCAAGCCAAAAAGAGAAAGATATTAAGTTTTTGAGATTGTTTTTCATAGTTCTCTTAATACCCAATGAGTACCCGAAACCGATGGGTACCCGAGGTTAATATCGAGTCTGGTTCCGTGTCCACTAATTTAGGAATCGGACTCAGACCCGACTTTTATAATAGGGTCTGGTTCCGGGTCCAATGCTACCCGGATGGACACGGACCCATTGACCGCCCTAAATAGTACGGCTTCATATGTAGTACTTGGAATATAGTTCTTCAGGTGTGGTCTTTCATATGTAGTTTTCTCCTTGATGACCAATGTGTCTAAGTCTATTGCATCATTAAAACCTCGCCAGCGAAACCGAAAGGGACAAAGCCCGAACTGAGGAAGAAGAGTACAATATTAAGAAAACTTAGAACAAAGTTGGACTCGCATATGTTGCCTCGTTAAAACCTTGACAAGGAAAAAACCCAGTGGAATAAAACCTTCACGAAGGGAAAAAAGTACAATGCAATAGTCCAGAAGTATGCCTTTGCTGAATATCCATACGTAGTATCCTTTCTACGCCTCGTGGGTGATTGGTGAAAACCAAGTATTGATGTGTAATAGTAATATCACTACTACTAGTTGACTTGTGCTAAAAATTATTGTGATACTCCTTGCTTTATTGTGCTGATTCTGAAAGTGGTTTCGCTTAGCAACTATCATGTTTTTGAATCTGATATTATTCAGTAATATCAATGTGATTTGTAGGTCTTCAACATTAGGCATGTACCTAGTGTAGATGTTTTTGTCTCACTAAAAACCTTGTCGAGTAACAAAAACCATATGGGAAAAACTAATCTTGACCGAAGGAAAAAAGAGTACAACACAACTTCACATTTTGAAGTAAAATATGTTGATATCATATCCTTGGATCCCCCCCTGATGTCGGCATCTCCACCTGACTTATTTACTAATCCATTACCTTCATTATCAATAACTTTTAGATTGCAGGTCCAAAGACGCTGCGCCGGCGCTAAGCTATATCTAGCTAACAAGTTCACTGGGGATGCAATATTTGGTCGAGTATGTTATGCTAAGTACTACAATACGTCTATTGCACTTAAATATGGGAATTTGATCTCCCAAAACATCTTCATCATCTTCCTTTAGACGAAATGGTAATTTACTTACATTTGAACCTCAACTAATCATGGGACGCTAGCAGGACGCATGTCCTTGTTAAATTGCTTAAAAACTTTAGACATGTGCAAACTGGTGGAGTAATATACCAAAAGATCGGTGTTCGATCGATCTTTCCCCAAATAATCATCTTAAATTTGAATCTCAAAAAGCTTGTAGAATCTCTTATTTCACTAAGAGTACATGTTATATCCATACCATCGACATAAATAACTACAATTCCAAATTAGGAACTTTCTTTGTGAGTACGCAGGGAAAAATATCTTACTTGTTTATCCTTTCCTAATCAAATTAATAGTCACCTAGATGGGAATGCCAAGTCCGCCTGATTGTTTCAATCCATAAGTGAGCATCCCAATCTAATTACAAACGCCCTCCATGATTAATGTTATTTGATTTGACTGACAAAAGGCTATCCAACACTTTTATAAATATCTTTGTCCCTTAATCCTTACAGAGATAAGTAATAACCACATAAAAATGTTGTACTTCAAGTACTTTTAAAACTACCAAGCTAACTAAGTAGCAAAACGTTATAACGTTCACTACAAGAGTGTAAACAATTCCAGGGTTTTGCGAGAAACCTCGCCCCACAAGGCGAGCCTTTATAGTTTGATACTTCATTCTTGTCATTGCGCTTTGTGACAAATAATCATGTATGTCCCACAGTCTTTACACTTTGTTGGTTAGCATTACCACATAAAATACTGGTATATTTATCAAAGAACCAAGTTCTACCTTCATTGCATATGTCAAATATGCTCTAGTTGATATTAATCAACAAGGAACATGGTTTGATCTCATCGTGCTCTATTTATTTGAGCAATTGTATATGAAAATAATAATAATATGCTCGCATGATCTTTCCATTGACTCGTGCGCGTTCTCATAATCCTTTAGTATTTCATTGTTCTCTAGAATCATTAAAATTTGGAGCATCCTCCAGTTTGACTCATGGACATAATCAGAGGCAATTCAGTGAGATGATTTTATTGATGATAAGAATTAGGTTGTGCCTTACTTACTTACTTCCTTTCTAGGAGAGTATTGATCAAACCTAGTGGTTTCTCCATCTTACTTTATAGAGCCACGGCCTCAACTGTACTTCTACAAAGTGTAGTTCTAATAATTTAGTCTATGGTGTACCCCTTACTAAGGATTTCTAACCTCGCAGACACATTTGCAGCTGGTATGTGTGATGTTGTCACTTTACCGATAACAATGCATTTTCTGAAAAATCGATTATTCTTTTCACGTCACATTTACATTTATGGAGTACAAGAATCAATATGAGATATAGTGGGGATACACCAGGACGATTCCTGTCGTTCCCTTAAGAAATCTTTTTTCTTATATCTCCCGAGCGACGGGAAGACTGTCTCATCAAAGTGATGATCCACAAATCTAGAGGTTAAGAGATCGTCTGCCAAAGGTTTCAATATGCGGATAATTATTGGGAATCCATATCCAATATTACTACTTAATAGTTTTAATGACTCATTACGATGTGGGGTCGTAGTGGAACGTATATCGCACAACCAAAAATGCGTAAGAATACAAATAGCAGGCTTATATCTAGTTACCAACTAGTACGCAAAAATGGTTGACTAATTATGATTTCTAAAACGAGTAAGTGAAGATGTTTATAATATTGCATATCCCACAAGTATTTATAAGAAGGTTGGTACGCATAACCTATGCATTGGACACCAACTATATCCTTTGATATCAGCCTCTGTGAGACCATTTGGTGTAGGATGCTCTATACTGATCATATTAAATATACAATAATCATCAAGTTCTTTATATAAACTCTCTAGCATTAACAAGGGTGGTGAGCCCTTAAATTGTGTAGTATGTGCTAGGATTGTTTCAAAAACGCATCGTTTCTTTTGAAAAATAACTAATTTAACACTTCGAATCATCCACCATAACCATAAATCACTTGAATGGTCCATATTCTGCATGAATATGTTCACAAATATCACCTTGTTTCTTTTGAAAAAATGGGTTATTTACCGTTTGCATCTTAGGATGGTCTCAATCCCATTTACTAAAGAAAGACTTTGTAAACTGAGTAACATGATTTATTAATTTAAAAGCATAATGAGAGGGGAGGTGGTGATTCTAGTACTTTAGAAAACGTTGATTGTGAGAGATGCTGTCACTTTACATTCTTTCAATATTTGTAATTTTTATTTTCTTGTTCACTCAAATAAAGGGTATCCATTTGAGTTCTTTCAAAATAGAACATCATGTCACAACCAAAATATCTTTATGGTTGTGTACAAAACCTGAATAAGTCAATCCCCAACATTACATTGTCGGTGACGATTGATATGGATTCAATTTTCTAAGTATGAGTGACTTACAGTTCACTAGACTAATTGGCTCAATATTTTCTATGAAATGTTGTTCCTTTCACATTCATTAGAGGAAATTTATATATGCATTTCCATTCTCACCATGATTTTCCGTATGATAACCGTTAGAACGGATTTGGTAGGAACTTAACAAAGTGTGATTAGCTCTTGGTTCATAGAGAGCTCATGTAACCTTTAATCTTTATAAAAACAAAAATCGAACATTGCTTCGTTCGACTATTATTTGTAATGATTCAATCATCGCATGGTCCTAGATAAGGAAACAATTCAATAAGTAGTTGTATATTTCCTTAAGAGCTTCATATAATTCATGGTGTGGCCTTATTACGTAACAAAAGAAAAAAATTCCCATTTACTTTAGAGTGTTACAGTTCATGAGATGGTATAATTTTCATCATAATGCACGAATGATCCTTATAACTCATGTTCTTTAAAGTATATATCAAGTACTCCAGAGTATTTCAGTCTCGTGGAAATGATATAATTTTCATTCCGTAAGAGTAGACAACGAAAATAGTTCATTGAAAACAAAAATTCTTTTATTCTAGATAACAAAATATCGGTTAAATTATCATGTAACCAATAATTTTGTAGATGGTGGGTTTTTGAGATGGTCACGAATTGTAAAAGTTACCTTGCCTGAATGGAAAAATATAATATACGAATTTTTGACCCAGCAACAGAATTATGGATACATACTATTATCTTATATTCCGCAAGAGAATTGAGAATGCACATTCAGCTCACGACTAAATTAGCTTTGTAGCTCTTGTGCATATATATGCGCCCATAGAAATTTCAGAGATTTACCCGGCTAAACCTTTGTTATTTCATGTTGGCCAATGAAAACTATCTGTATTAATCAGAACACATTGTTTATGAAAAAGCATGAACATTCGGAACGAATGCTATACCGTCTGTGAATAAAAACACGAATCAGATGCATACCATCTAAATGCATAGTCGCATCGAAAATCATCTCAAGTTGTAGACTTCCACGGCCGAATCCTTGATATGTCATGTATGTACTGCATAAAAGCAAGGCATAATGCTAAATAAAATCTCATGCAACTGAAAATCCATAAGCAAGCCATGGCTATGGCAATAGCACCAACTACTGCCAACCATAGCGAGCCCTAGCCATGCTCCCAGCACCAACACAATACTAGTCCACATGCCAAGTAGCCCATACATACGCTGGCATAACGCCCACACTAGCGCTGCTAGCAGTACTAGCTAGCAAAAACGCTAGCGCTGCCAGCACCTGGTCGCTAACCCCAGAGCCAATGCTAACTCTGGCGCTAGCACTGCTAGCAACGACACTAGCCTTACCCATTCTTACCTCTTTGCACACCTTCTCACCCTTGTTTGTGGAAACACTGTCTTTCGCTACTAGCATGCACTATTAGTGCTAGTACATGTTACAAACATACCAAAAATATACTATTTTCGTGCTAAATTAGAATAATTAAAGCTTATTAGTAGCATTATCTTTCAACAAATTCACGGTTTTGATTCCATGACTCCACTAACTCTTACAAGAGATCAAATCATAATTCATGAGGGGATTATTCATGGGGTTTTGGTCTGGTGGTTATTGCAACATGTGGCATGGCAAACCCCCATGACAAGGAAGTTACAAATTAGTGGTGGCGGTTGAAGCGGTTGAGGAGGTAATGGAATAATGGTTTTCTAGAAACTTCCAATGATAATGGGCGGTTACACCATTACCCCCACAATCCCCATTACTCCATCTCTTCACTACCTCCATTACTTTACATGAAAAAGTGTGTACTACCAACCATTATAAATAGGCTACTCATCCCATTTACAAAACAGAACTAGCTTACCATTCTCATAAACTCTTTATTTTCTCTAATAGTTCAACACTTCTACACACAATTAATTATACGAATTCCTTCAACTTTTTTTGCTTCCCTCCCCTAAGATCAACCTATTTTCTCTCTTTGTGACCGAAGCAGGACATAATGGCTACTATCATGGTTTAGGCTTGTCATGTACAATTTTGATTTCCGAATCTAATGAAAGTACTTCAACAATACATTGTTTTGCCTAAGAGTAATTTTTAGGTACTAACGATTGAAGACCACAGTGGGAGATCAATACCTCGTTCACGAATCCAATTCTTCAATCATCTGAAAACCAATCCTTCAACTATTTTAAAAATGGTGGATCTTAGGTCAGGTTCAGCAACCAATCCCAATTCAGGTTCAAAAACCACTACTAACCCCGACAACACTAGTGGTGGAACTCCATAAATCATTCCTCAAAACACCACCGCTGAAAACACTAACACTCCTTTCCGTACCACTGAAGATGTCAGAGACAATGAGCAGGCATCACCAATCATAGATGATTTTATGAAACACGAAGAAACCTTGGCCGAAACTCAAGTAGCCATGGCTACTACCCATAAGGAAGTTGTTACCTTTCTTAAGACTTTAACGGAGCAACTATCATCGGAACAACCTCCATCATAACAGCATTTTGTACAATAACACCACTCGGAGTACCCTTTTTAAAAATCATGTCAGGGGGAGCTTGCTCATGATTTTAAGTTGTATAATATACATCACCAGCGCCACGGCTCATGGTAATCTCCAATCCTTCATCTACAAGTTCATCTCTCTGCTTTGGTTCAT
>JAJJMC010007119.1:3170155-3343115 GCA_023531435.1 Papaver californicum | reverse complement strand
AAATTCTCAACTATGCAAGAGGGCTGCCGAAAAGATGTTGAGCGAGGATTTGGGGTACTGCAAAACCAATTTGCAATCGTTAAACAACCAGCTAGAATGTGGAATATGGACGCACTAGCATATATAATGAAAACGGTTATTATTCTCCATAATATGATTGTGGAGGATGAACGTCAACCCGGTGATTGGCCACATGAATATGATCAAGGGAGCTACCACGCACCTGTTAATATATCCCGTCAACAAACTGCAGAACTGTCGAGGATGTCAACTCACCAACGCCGAGTTGCAGTACATAGCAAAGAAACGCATATTCGATTACGAAATGACTTGATCGAACATTTATGGTCGGATTTCGGTGAAGTATGAAAAATTAGTAAACCACGCGGCTAGGTTTTGTGGGTATATCTCTTGTAAACCCTCCCGAGACACCACTCGGCCACTAGAGGCACTTAGTGGTTTAAAAGCATGTTGCACGTCCTAAAGTGTTGAACCTTTGTATTACTTTTAATCTTAATATGAATGTTTAGTTTAATTCCTGTCAGTGCCTTGTCAACTTACTTTTTATAATATCTCTGACAATGTTGAAAACTGATTTTTACATTGAAATGTGGTCTGGGTATTGTCAATTCCTTGCATTGACTTGTCAACTTACAACAACCATCTTACACGTGCTAAGTGCAACCTCTACTCATGTGAAAATGAGATATGTTAATGTAAAGTTGTGTTCTGTTCTAGTTGCTCTAAGTGACAATCAATTTAAGGACTCAAAAGTTAGAATTTTCATTAATAGTCGGAAAAATTACACTCGAAGTTTTATATGGTTTAACCAAGACGAGATTCTCTTCTTTTCTGTAAAATTTCTTGCTTCCTAATTTCAATCCACTCTTTGGTTGCGACATCCAAATGGGAGACGTCCGTCATCATAATACGATACTCCTCTTTTACTGCAAAATCGGCTTCTCTCTGATCATACTCCTCTTTTCCCTGTTAGCTTCAAACGTTTAGCCTCTTTTTTCCCCATTGGACGGGGATACGTGTTAGGTATATCTCCTATTTCTTCGTATCCACTCCATTGGCCTTGGCTTGGCGAAGGTCTATTTCGAGTACGTCATCGGTATCTGAATCTTCTTCGGCTTGTGATGAATCGAAAACTTGTGTTGATCGTCTTGAATATTTGATGTTTTCTAACATAATTACGTAGCACTTTTCGTGCTTAAATGGTTTCCCACCATTAGCTTCCTTGAATAGCCTCCTTACTTCTACACTCTGTTTATTGTTGTTCAGAAAAATAGTTAGTGCATCATATACAATTCAAAACTTTAAAAAGGCAGTGCATAAAATTTATGTCTTCACAGACCTTTGTTTCTGGGCCCCATCCAGTATGGTGTTCACGTTCCACTTCTGCCTCCTTTGTAGAGTACAGAGCCACCTCTTTACTTATTCCCTGAAAGCGTTTCTGAATAGAGATCCAACTCCGATCAGCCATTGAAGGTATAACTTCTTTCATTCCAGCTTTGATGCGAGACCATAATTTGTCTTCTGATTGATCGGTACCAACACTACAATCTTGAGATATTGATAAATGAATCCGACACATGGTTATATCTTCATTAAAAGTAAAATTTGTACCTCTTGGTTTTGGACCCATTAATGAAAGTGATTACAAACAAATTGGAATGAACAAAAATTTGAAAACCTTAGAAATTTCTTTGTTTGTTGTAACTGAATTATGAAATATTGTTGTGGAGATGAAACATACTACGGCAACTCGTTTATATACATTAAGGATTTAGTAGCCGTTTAACGGTTACATTTTACAACGTTATACATTACAACGGTACCAAAAACGCTCGTGTAGGGGGACGTTTTGTTGCAACGCCTAGCTGGAGGAGCATCCAATTGGGACGTCTATCTGGAGCATCGTTTGGAAACTGGACGTCTATCTGGAGCAGCGCTGCCTGACTAGGCGTCGTCTTGGATGAGCGCCGGGACTAGGCGTCTTCCTAGTTGAACGTTGGAATTGAAACGTCTTCCTAAGTGGACGTTTGGTGAGACGCTCCTCTATCTTGCGTTTGTGCACAACAGCGTTCTCTTAAGTAAGCGTTAAATCATACGCTTCTCTGCCCAAGCGTCTCATCAAAAGCTTCTCTTAACCAAACGTCCGTGTTTTGAAACGCTTTCTTAACGAAGCGTTTTTTGTTAACGCCCATTTACAAGAGCGTGCGAGTATATATATGTTTCTGAGTAAAACTCCTCTGGTATTGTACATATACTCGCCTCAAACCCAAATATAATCGCAAGAGTAAATGTAATCTTTACTCTTTGGTCCCCTCGTCCGTTGGAGTTGCTCTTAGCCTCCTGTTTTAACTTTTAACGATATTAAAGGAAATAGAAACTAAATATCATGGTAGTGAATTGAAATAAAAAATAAAAAATAAAATCTTGATGATTGATTTATTTAGTTTTGAGTGGGGATCATGATTGAAGTTTCAGAGGGAAATGAATTTGGTAGATGAAAAGAGAGTGAGGAATTGGGGGAAATGAATTTGGTAGTGAAAAAAGAGAGATTGGGGGAAATTAATTTTAATATTTTTAAAAAAGAAATTGGAATTATAACTTAAGTCAAAATAAACAGATAATCAACTATAATAACCCTTGGAAATCTTATATATTACAGTAATGCAATAATTTGCAACGTATATAAGTGTTGCGCATACGTTGCTTAATTACTATGAGATAATCATATTTAAAGCAACATATATTTATTTGTATAATGTATAATTTTGTTGCAAAGTTTACAACGTCTATACCCGTTGTAATCCAAAAATAGAAACGTTGCAAAAAAATATGATATGGAGTAGTGTAGGGAGTTAAGCAAGTGGGGTGACATGATATCTAACTGTGAAACTCTCAAGTTTAACGTAGGTTGGCTTCGTTATCGCTTTAAAATCATAAAGATTGATAGAGAAGCTATTGCTGCCAACATGATTTCTTCTACAAACGCCATTATGGAAGAAGAAAAGGCATTGGTTGAAGAATCAATAAGAGTTGATGGACTGATCGAGGATTTCAAGGTATGGACCGAAGAGTTCCAGAAACGAATCGAGATGATAGACAAGAGGAATTATTTATTGTTAGAAGGTTTGTTTTAGGATAAGGGTTTGAGATTGTCGTTTCTGTGTTTTACGATATTTACTTTGAGCATGTAGGTAATTAGATTGGATGATTGTAGCCTTATGTAAGGGAATCTTCCTCTAGATCAATAAAGTCTGATTTAAATTTTGAGTAAACAATGATATGTTTCACACAAAATTGAATTTTAAGGAAAAGAAAAGTCAATCCAAGTTCAATCATAGTATGCTTTGAGCCATTTACCGTTGTTTATAATCCCTCGCACACCTTCATTGACAGCAACGATGTTATAATATCCACTAACTACTTAAGGGCCTTCCCTTTTAGGGGAAAATTTTAGAGCAAACGTATCTTGTTGGATATGTTTGGTTGTCTTGATTACCAGGTCTCCCACTTGAAATGTCCTGAGCTTTACCACTTTGTTGTATGCCTTGGCGATTCTCTGACGATAAGCTTCTGTATGATTATCTGCTTTAGTTCGTCTGGATTCAATGGTATCTAGTTCTGTTATCCTGGAATTGGATACTTCAGCTTTATCCCATTGTACTCCACTTGCCATAGGGATCCTAGCTGATGGAATCTTAATTTCTGCAGGAAGAATGGCATCGGCGCCGTAGACGAGTGAATAGGGTGAAGTCCCAGTAGAGTTCCTGGGTGAAATTTGATATGCCCACAACGCCATGGGAAGCTGGTCATGCCAGGATCAGGGATTATCATGTACTGTTTGACTAAGAATCCGGATTAGAGTCTTGTTAGTACTCTCAGCTTGTCCATTCCCTTGATGATAGTAAGAAGTAGAGAATACTTGTCTGATGCCATATCTTCGAAGAAAGTTTTTGACTTGATCATTATCGAAAGGAGAGATATTGTATGTGATAATATGCTTCGGAATACAAAATCTACAAATGACGTATTCTTTGATGAATGCTACAATCATTTCCCCAGTTGTGGTTTTGAGAGGAATGGCTTCAACCCACTTGGTAAAATACTTCACTGTTGTGATGATGTATTCGTGTTGGTTTGATGATAGTGGGTTGATATTGCCAATAGTGTCTAGTCCCCATCTATAGAAAAGCCAAGGAATACTGATTGAGTGAAGAGGGATGCATGGTGTGTGAATGAGACCGTGAATCTGGCATTTGTGACATCTTTGAACAAACGCGCCTGCATCATCTTCCATAGTTGGCCAGTAGTATCTTTCGTGAATTTGAAGAAATAATTTCCTTTTCCCCTGATATTCACCCTCATGTGATTCTTTCAACAACTTGGTAGTTTCATAGTTGGCCAAACATCGTAGTAAGTTTCCTCAAAAACTTTTCCGATACAGAATTCCTTCATGAAAGATAAATCTCTTAGCCTTATGTCTTATCTTGGTTGCTTCTCATTTCTCTGAGGGGAGGATATTATCTCAAATGTATTTGATATAAGGCTCTCGCCAGTCCCCAATAATGGATAGTTAGTGCCTCTAACTGATGCGGTGGCGCCTGGAAGTTGGTGCAATTTCCTTGTAGCGCTCGAGATTGAGTCTCCATGATTGGCCAGTAATACCCAAGACGTTTGAGGCGTCGGTAAAGTGTTATCACTAAATTTTACCCGCATACTTCATCATGTACACGGTTAAGCTGTTGTTGTGCTTCTTCATCTCCAAGGCACCTTGATAGAGATCCATCCGGGTTTCTGAAATATAGTACTCCATGAAGCAAAAAGAAGTTTTTTAGGTTTTTGAGATTGACCTTTCCTTGAGGAAGTGACTAGTGAATTCGTTGATAATTCGGGTTCCCCAGTCACCTGCTTGAACATCCTCGGCATGAGCCAACCACGTCAACAACATAGTTCGTTTTATTATTGTTAGTGTTTTCTCCAGTCGAAAATGTTCTTAGAAACTAGAATGGATAAGCAATCAACATGTATGTTATTAGCTCGCCTAATATGGACTATTATTTCCTCAACGAAGTGAGTTAATAGTTTCTCAGCTTCAGTCCTGTAAGGAGATAACGTCACTTCTGCAAGAGAGTGTACTCCATTCATCTGGTTGACCAACAACTTCGAATCGCCTCTTATTTCTAGGTGTGTTGCTCCTGATTTCTTGGCTAGCGATAATCCTATCAAGAATGCTTCATATTCTGCTGAATTATTAGGTGCATTTAAAATCCAGTTTGAATAACTGAGAGAAGACCTCACCAACTAGGGATACTGGAACCACACCAATTTCTCCTGTGTTGTTACTAGGAGTAGCGGAGCCATCAAAGTATAAAAACCACGTTTCTTCTTTGACAAGGGAGATTTCCGGAAATTCTCCTGGTATGTCTTCGTGCAACATGGTAGCATCTTCACCTGGGAAGGACGCTAGTAAGTATTCCATTGCTTGTCCTTTCACCGCCTTGGGAAAAACGCATGTTATGTCAAATTCTAACATTTGAAGTAGCCACTTTGATGTTTTTCCTATCACGGTCGGCTTTGATAGTAGAAATCTAATGGGATCATCTTTGGCGACCAACACTACTCTGTTAGACAATAGATAATGTCTAAGCTTTTGTATAGTATGAACTAATTATAAACATGCTTTTTCTGCTTTGGGATATCTAAGCTCAATGTCTTTCAATGATCGGATGATGTAGTAGATCAGGTACTCAATTCCCATGTCATCTTCTTGAGCGAGAAGGGCTCATGTGGAAACATTACTAGAGGTTGTGTATAAGAGTAAAAGTCGTTCTGCTACAGGATATCTCATGACGGATGGTGACAACAGTGATTTTTATATCTTAATTACATAATGTTTCATGTTAAGTGGTGGACCAAACATATTTCGCCCCTTTCTTCAGCTATAGAGTGAACGAGGCTACGAACTGACCTAACCCTGGAGTAAAACGCTTGATGTATGATACTTTTCCCATAAAATTTTTAATCTCTCTCACAGTCCATGGTGGAGGCATGGTGGTCATTGCTTGGGTCTTGAGAGGATCTACCTTGATTCCTTATGTTGTTACTTGAAATCCCATGAATTTTTTAGATGAAACACCGAAGGCATATTTTAAAGGATTCATCTTTAGCTTATATTCATGGCATCTTTCAAACACCTAATATAGTACTTGCAGGTGGTCCGTTCGAGTCTTGGATTTGACCACCAAGTCATCGACATAATCCTCTACTTGCTTATACATCATGTCATGGAAGATTGCAGGCATGACATGTTGATAAGTAGCACATGCACTCTTTCGAACGAAAGGCATCACAATATAATAGATTTCGATTAGAGTTCGGAATATGGTCCTATTAGCATCATGCTCACACATCTTTATTTGAATATAACCACTGTAACCATCCATGAAAGAGAACATGCCATGGCCACTGGTGGCATCGACTAGCATGTCGATGTTAGGAAGTGGAAAAACATCTTTAGGGAAATACTAATTCAGATTCCTAAAGTCTATGCAACATATAATTAGACCATTCTTCTTCTTAACATGAACGAATTTAGCTAGCTAGGTGGGATGTTGAATAGGCTTAATAAATCCAGCAGCGAGTAGGTCTGTATTTTGACCTTGATTTGTTCTTCTACTTCATGCCTGAACTACCTTTGTGGTTGCTTGACAGTTTTTGGATTCAGGGATGATATGTAGGTGATGAGTGACTAGTTTATCGTCTAAGCCATGCATCTCTTCATAATTCCAAGTAAATGTATCTCGATATTCCTTAAGGAGATTTATAAGTCTCGTCCATTCGTCTAGTGAAGGTTTCGAAATAATGGAGATAGGTCTGGACATTTATTTTGTACCGACGTCGACTGTCTCTAGTTCATCTGTTATCGAATCTGTACCATCCTGAAACTTCTGTGGCGCGTCTTACACTGGTTTATTATTATTGTATTCATCTGAGCGGGAAGTCTCATCAACAGCCTCCCCTGCTAATTGCTAACAACGGCGACAAAGGTAGATTACTCTTCCTTCAGTATCATAACTGGTGACGAAGTTGTGCCCTCTTTTGGTGTGGGAGTGAGTTGGAATCTTAACAATCGTAGGGTATTTCCTTGCGAATTCTGTTGAGAGAGACATCTTCGGGAGTTTGACCTATTCATTGGGTGTTGGAGATGATAGCATGTTAGCATCTTCGATTGACGCCCAGGTAGGCAGTGGTGTACTATAAATTGTGTTTGGTGGGTCACGTCAACATCTCTTGGTTCGAAGAATTCGACATTATAGACTGGAGTATAAGGGGATGATGATGTTGCTATACGAACGATCTTCTCATTAAGTATATTCTTCATGCACTTTGGCATGTTGAAGGGATGAATTTGTTATCGTGAAGCCATGCTCGTCCTAGTATCATGTGATATTCAGGTTTTTTCTCAATCACATGAAATTTTACATTCGACTGGATCGTATCCACCTTCAGATATAAGTAGACATATCATAGGTGTTAGTCTGATTTTTTTCAAAATCTTTCATCACAATAGGATGATGTATGATCTTGCTCTACTGAACTCTAGCCGTTCTAAGAGTCTTGATAGGAATGATGTTAGCAGCCGCACTAATATCGATGAGAGCCCTTTGAATTGAAAATCCTTAATATGTGCGATCACATATAAAGCTGGATTATGACCTTCTTCAGCCATCATGTCTTCTTCGGTAAAGATGATATTGCTTATAAGAGGATCGGATGCGATAGATATTTTCAAAACTTCCAGAGACGATGGTGTCAGATGTCTATCGAAATTGATATGATTGAGGGAAGAGAATGTGTCTACTTGTTGTTCTTTAGAGAAGTGAAGAAGCTCGCATAAGCTCTCGATAAGGAAAATGGCTTCTTGGCCTACCGGCTTCTTACAGGTAGTGAAACTCTCAATGTGATGAGGGGAGGGAACGTCCTTTGAAGACGAAATCCCAAATCCCATAGATTCTAAATCTTCTATGAAAACGACACTATGTCCTAATTCTTCTGTCAGCCGGTGGAAGAAATTGAGGATGAAGTTTTTCGAGTGCTCGATTTCATCCATGTAAGAGTTGGATTTCGTGCGTGTCTAGTTTCCGTTACACCATTATAGAAAAGGTCATTGATTGTATCATTGATTGTAGGAGGAGTAATACCAGTGACGTTACCAGTAGCATCAGAGAAGGCAGGGTTGGGACTAGTGATCGTAAGATCTAGTCTTAGGCCAACCATTCTGAAATTAAGATAATTTGATAAAATTGAGAAAGTTGAAAAATTATCTTTGCAATTGAGAGATTGATCTCCCACTGTGGTCGCCAAAATGTTTGTGGGTAAAAACAATTTGAGGGTAAAATGGAAATGGTGAAGAAGGGTCAATGCTAGTCAGAGTAATGAGGGATCAAGCTATGCCAATCGAAGCAAATCACTTGAATAACAAATCGATTAAACATCAAACAATTAACTGTATAAGTACTATTAAGATTCGAGAGATCAATTTGCACGAAATCAGCCTAAATCAAGAAATGACCGTTCCAATTTCGTTACAGTCACAAAGGAAGGAAAAGGGTTAATATGTAGGGAGGGAAACAGAGAAGGTATTGATATCAATGAGGTTGAATGTCAATGATGGTATGTGTTTGAACTGTTGTAAAGACGAATGGTAGCTCTGTGATCCTTTGAGTTCTTATGAGATGAAACTCTTGTCCTTTTTCGATATGCTGAAGAACCTATTTATATCATTGGAAGTTAACACATTGATCCCGTAAGTGGTGGCAATTATAAAGGAGTGGGAAGATAGAGAAGTGGAGATCGTGTATTGATAACCAACTCCATCGTGTTAGTGGGACATGATGGTTGTGAAACCACTATTACCTTTATTCGTTCAACTGCCGACACGACTTTATACTTTCTCATCTTGGGTGTATTATTACGCCACACGTGCTGAAGGACGCCAAACCAAAAAACTGGTGAATATCCCCCCATGTGACATAATTGATATCTCGAGCATGGTTGAGTCTATTTTGTAGATGTGTATTAATCGGTCAATCGTTGACCTAGCTAGACTACTAGTCTTAGCATATTGATGAGTATAGCATGTTGATTCATTGATAGATGAAGCATAATTTGTATGCTGAAAGAAGCAGTGATGCTTGATGGATCATAGACGCAGATAATCTAATTGATGTTACACTGGTAGTTGTGGTGCATCATCATGACAGCGGATGAGCAATGATACTCGAATGATGCTTGTCGTTCGATCTTTTAGTCACGTGAGCGCTAGGTCTTCCGAGCACCAAGTCGAGTGAGTGCTAGCAATTGTAAAATATTTAGTTTCGTCAGAGTAATACAAATTTGAGGTTATTTTAAATATTGGTAGCGAAACCAATTAAATTAAACCTTAATATGGCAGATGAATCATGGTAGATGAACCAATGGAAGACAAACCAATGGTAGATGAGTGACTACTAGAGAGACCAACTAGAGAAGAGGGAGAATCCCAGAGAAAGAGGACCGACCAAGGTGGTGGGACCGGTCAAAGGTAGGTCCAATTATGGATTAAGCACGAATTTGCTAGTCAGTAGGACTATGTTTCGCATACCATGTTGTCTTTATATAGCTCTGCAGAGCTACGGTCTTTGTAGCAATAGAGTTTAGGCTTTGGTAAAAAAAGCATAAGAGTTTCAATGGAAAGAGAAAACAGTAAAAAAAATAAAATACTAAAGTTTTGGAGAAAATATGGGAGTGGGGACCGGCCAAGGGAGACTGGTCGGCCAGCCGGTTGGCGTCGGTCCCACAATCTCCCTATTTTATTATTATTTTATTTCTTTCTCTTATATGCTCTTCGAAGCTATTCTTTGAAGAACATTATTGTTATTTACACCCATGGGTGTTAGCTTTTTATGAAAAATTTCAGACATGATGTCCTTTAGTAAAAACATTATAGATTCTTCATACGATATCCGTTTTCGATGATCATCCCCAATTCGAAATCGGAAAGTTACTGGTTACATCCCTTTAAAAAAGGATTTAGGTTTTGAGCTCGTTTCGGTTGCCAAAAAGGAGCAAACAGTAACCCTCTAGATGAAATTCTAACAGTTTTTGGCTTGTAGTTCATCTAGGTTTCAGATTGTATCTCTTAGACCGTTACTCGGAATAAGATGCCATTTTAGATTGTTGTAGTTGACAAAGAGGGGAACATATTTTGTTTAGAATATTTTTTCCCATTCTACACCCATTGTCACGTTTTTGCAAGGTGATATGACGATGTGTCAGAAACCAATATTAGGGTTTCGTTGTATTTCAACCAATATTGGGATTTTAATGAAACCAATATTGAAATTGTGCACTGTTTAACCTCGACCAATAATTATTGGAGATTTAGCTTTGTATTTGGCACGAAGGCGGTTTAGTGCCTATAGGAAGATGTGATGTTTCGACTTATTGCATCCGTGCACAGCTTTTTATGCGTTATGATCAATCAATGTTATTCAATTAGAGTTTAAATATTGATGTAAAGTCACTCTAAATATTCAACCAGGGAATATAAAGAGGAATTAAGTTGCTCTATACTAGTAGGAAATCTATCTAGGAGCATTAGCATCCACTCAGGAACAAAAAGGTGTTCTGTATGTTTATTCTTTATAGTTAGAGATCATCTGGGAAAGAATTTTAATCATCACAGTATACTTTGAAGACAATGATGCTCTATACTAGTGCTTAATTCATCTAGAGGATACCTTATCATTGCAGAGCAGTAAGCACTTAGTTGCACATTATTAGTGTTGTGTGTAGAATATTGAGAGCTCAGTCGGGTGAGGCTCTAATATCATATGTAATTTTTAGAGAGAGTACAGGATCAATGTGAGATGCCTGTAGTGAGCGTTCGATATTTAATTCTGTTGCGGAATATAAAGTATGAATTTTATGTTTTTGATGTCGGGTCAATAACATAAATAAAATTATATTTTTTCTTAGATTCTACCGCTGGGTAGAGATGATTTTATTATTTTATCCTTTGTTAAATATCCACCATCTGCACCAGTATATGCTCTTTCCACCTGTGCAAAGGCTTCAATTGCAAGCCTCAAATCCCGGGATAGTCTTTCAACATCGTCTCTAGCCTTGGTAACTGATTCTAAGCCAGGAGACGCGTCTATTTCCTTCAAGTTTTCCTGAATGGCTCTCGTATGACGACGAAGCCATCCAACACCAAGCTTATCCGCATCAGCTTCCTCCAAGAGTCCCGTCCTGTCAAATTTGAAGTCAAAGTCAACTCCAACGTTCAAATACTCAATTGGTGAAGTTTTGATCGTATTGGCATCCTACACAACGACACCACTCGGAGAATCAACTTCAACAGCTGCATCCGAAAAATCACGTGAACAACACTCGGGGACTGAAGGTTTACACAAGCTCCCCTCACTATCAAGAACCTCTCCAACACAGAAGAGACGGTGAACCAAAGATTCATAACCTTGACGAAGTCCTCCATTCTTCGAAGACACTATATCTTTGCCTCCCCCCAACTACGTCGTCAGATCTGGTAAGCGCCTGCAACCCCTGACGATGCTCAGACGCATCCCAAGTGTACTCTAGAAAATGCAACTTCAGTAACTAAAGAGAAGTATGACAGGGGATTGCTCACCGCAGCCCATCTTTTATAAAAATCAAGGATTCAGAAGATAACTCAAGAGACGCCTCCGGGAAAACAGTCCTTGAAGACACCCTTAGCACCACGTCGGCAACAAGATACCTTTCATCTCATCCTCTTCATCCTTGGCGTTTCCAAAGGACTTCGGTCATATAATCTTACCATCATCACATCCATAAGGGTAAAACAAGCTTATGAACCAAAGGGTCAGGATAAAACACAATTTCATTCAGTCAATGATCACAAAAACGTCCCAGTTGCGACTCAACTTCCCGAGCACCAACGAGGGCTCCAACTTCAATTCAAGTTCTTATTCTAGACTTGGCACGACAAAAATACAATAACAATAAGGAATATCAACCTTCCTGGATTTCCCTCGCCTAATCAGACCCTAGAGGCATGGGCTTATGGCGATACTATCAAATAATCCCTCGTCTAGTAGCAAGCCAAAGTAGCTACACCTGGGGACTGAAGGCTTCTTCAGTTTTTAGAGATTTAACGCATTCACCTCCTTCGACCAGATTATTTGATCAACAACGATAGTATCAAATGGACTACCCACTCGCATCATCTTGACTAGGTAACACTTACATCTCATCTGGTCTACCTTCAGCTCTTCTGGAACAGAGCCTTGTCCCTCATAGGAGGATAGATGCTGGAATACCCCATCACAACGTCTGGGGAAACATGAACCTTATCAACACCTGAAGTACGAACCAGGAGTAGATACAACATTATTCACCCATGTATGTCACAAACCATTCAACACTATCTCTCTTCCTATTGAATGGCAATCTCTTGGTTGTTCCACACTTGGGGACTTGATCTTGTTGGGAAGATCAATTCAAATCTATCACCACAAAGGGAAACAAAATATCGTCAACAGAGTATCTATACGTCAGTACCTCCACACAACTCGTAAGCTTCCTCTCATTACTTGATCACGTCCTTAGCATTGGGACTTCGTTTCTGCTGCTGCTGACTTTAACCATATTGGTCAACTACGGAAGACACAATGAACTTGTAATTCTCAAGGTGACGTCATCAATTCCCCTCATGCTCCAAGCAAGCCCTAAACAGAGAGTACTCATGGTCATGGTTTTAACTATCACTGGTAACGAGGCATCCACGACCATCTCAAGCACAATTAACACTCGATAGGCCTGACCAGTTCAGATTCATGCTTATCCTCTCAACATATGGAATATGGGATTACAAGCTGCTGTCAAGAATTCATCTTCTCCAAAAACATGGCTATGATGAGTCAACATCACACACGAGCCAAAAGTGTTCTAAAATATGTAAGAAACTCCAAAACATAAGGCCTTCACCGTTTGTTATGAGGTCGTCAGCCATGAAACCTGTCAGAATGGATCACTTGCCATAAAGTCCTAACCTCTACCGAGGTCCTCACTTACATCACATCCTTTTAGAGATCTCACGATGCTAACATACTCACGATGTTAACACCTCCAGCGCTATCCCCATCCACTATACAAAGGATATTCCACCAAAAGAGGGATATTCCATGGCAATAGGATTTCACATGGATCTAGGACATCATTTACAAAGCTAGCGTCTTCAAGAAACTCATATCCTCATAGTGCCAGCACCTACCACCACAAGCTCCTCTATTTATCGTCGCTCCTACTATTACACTTGCATCCTATAAACTCGGAAATTGGCAACAATCGGTGGAGAACGGGCTGAGAGATATGTCTTTTATGCTAAAGTCAATGGAGTCTAAATATTTGCACGGGATTAAGAATTACAAATGTGCACACATGGTTGACTGATAATACAAGCTCCAAATCAGGTGATTCTTTTTGCATATGATATCTTAATCTCTTGGATTCAAAAGTTGGGGTCAAATGTCAGAAACGGACATCGTATGCAGATTTTAAGGCTCCTGGAGCTAATGGTGCGCAAACTAGGTTTTCCCTATGGGATTCAATAAAATCAGCCTCAGAGAGACCTCATCCACCTACAGGTCCACATCTACTCGAAGAGACATTCACCTCGGATTTACGTCATATTCTAAGATATTTCACAATATCAGAAAACGTCACCAACTTCATATCATCATTGCTTCGCTGCTGCGAACCTTGTCGTCTCAACTTATGATACTGTTGCTGCTAGTCCGGTTACTCAGTACTCATGTCAATACAAGAAGAAGTCGACGTATCTTTCGTACTTCAACTTCAGTCTATTATCAAATGATGCCTTCTACTATTTCCAATCGCGCTGAAACAGGCTACAACTTTAGGCTTCATCTATGGATGTCCATCTCATGTCTATGCTGACGTTATCACTAGCACCTAGCACTACAAAATCAAATCTTAATCCTTGGAGTTTGTTGCTTGCCCATAAAAGAATCTAAGTCTGCGCCAAAGATACTGCCTAGAGAAGATAAAGCTAAGTAACTACTCTAGAACTGAGTTTCAATTTTTGATAGTGGTAAGAAAAGTTCGTTCTAGACTTGTGACGATTTGGATTTAAACCTAGTTTCTAAGACTAAAAATAGCAAAACTCAAATAAAATTGATAACAAGATTTAGAGAAGACTGAGGCTAAGATTCCACTATTTTCCGATTTTTAAAGTGATTTAATTCAATAATTATAATTATGCAATTCTTACGTTTAATTTGATTCTAAAATATTGCAACAAGTAGATTTTCAAAATAACAATTGTATAACGAAAGCATGGAACATCAAAAACTTAGGCCAAGCATGTACCATCAAAAGAAATCACAATTGTTTAACAAAAATCATCAAATCAATTTTTAACCAAGGTAAATAATCATAAAAGAATTGCATTAATTAATTAAATAAATATTACCACATAATTTTTTGGAAAAATAGCTTCCTTCGTCGCCTCAGAAATGGGGTTTAGCTCCTCATATTAATCACTTGCTAAAAATTATGGTTCATGGCTCAAAGTGTTTACAAATGATGAAAAGGGAGAAAAATAAAGAAAACAGTGAGTTTGCAACGTTTATAGGCATTACAGAATCACTGTTACAAAGCAACGCTGAAGATAAACGTTGAGATGCTAAGATATCCGTTGCAAATAGGTTAAAGAAACCATTGCAGTTGAAGATAAATGTTGCAAATACGAAGATATCTGTTGTAAATGGATGAAGAAACCGTGGCTGAAAGGTTGAAGAAACATTTGCCGCAGCCTCTGTTCTTCGTGTTCTTCAGCAGCAATAGAGAAAAAAATTATCTTGATTGATTTCTCTGCCTCCTCTTCATCTCCTGAACTCTCCCTCCATTCTCTATATCTCTTCTGTGACCCTAGCAACCTACTTATACACAACAGGACTCCAAATCACACACGATAATCTTCATTAATTGCTTTGATAACCCTGCCTCTTTGGAAACGTTTCCTTGGGTTACAAGGCGGCTCGAATCAACTTAAAATAATCTTCCTGAACTTTAAGTTAGGATAACAGAGTAACTAATACAGTCCTTTTGAATGACTTTCCAATAAGCTCGATACCCTATCGGTCTTCTTTCTAGTCAAATTTTAAGGATTAGGTTCGCGTTAGGCGGGCAAGAAGGAAACGATGATGAAATACGAGTCCTTATCTTATATGACCAGTCCTTGCCCTTTACTAGAAAATAAATCCGTATTAAGTTCCTCAACATATATGCATACGAAGAAATACAGTAAACCCACTTGCAGGGATTCATGGGTTGATCGAGTCTTACCTCCCGTACCAGACGGGGGATGAATCAGTTGTAGTCGACTCGGGACACCGACTCCTATTTCAGTGTATGAACCCGAGGGACCGAGAAAATATCGTAATTGTCGTCCTTCCCTGTTGCAGTTTATATTTAAATTACCCTTCTTTAGGATTTAAAAATAATAATAAAGTTCCAAAGTTCAAAGTCCAAAAATAATAATAAAAAAATACCTAAACTAATTACAAAAATAATAAGAATTTCCTAATACAATTTTTTAAGAAGAAAAATAAAAACCCTAAAAAAAATAACTAAAAAAAATAAAATAAATAATCTTGTCTTCTTTTTTCGTTCTTTTCGATTTATCTTTGACTCCAAGTCTTTAATCAATCAATATAATCTTTGACTCCAATATAACCTGTAATACAAAGAAAAATACCAAAAAATATAAAATACAACAAATAAAAGTAAAAATCTAACTAAACTAACTAACCTAAAAACAAATCTAAAAACAAGTCCGCGTCGGCGGCGCCAAAAACTGATATGGTTTTGTAGTTGTGGTACTTGTGAAGATTGATTTTGGACTTATTAAACTAATTTTAAACTAAAAATATATACATAAAATATAATATTTAGAAATACTGAGGTTATGGATTTCATCATTAACCAATTAAAGTGATTCAATCTAATCAATATTCATGCAATTCTTTACGTTTAAAGTGATTCTAATATGTTGCACAAGTGGATTTTCAAAGTAACAATTGTAAATTGAAAGTATAGAACATCAAAAACCCTAGGCTAAGCATGCTCTATCAAAAGAAATCACAATTGTTTAATATAAATCCTTAAATCAATTTTTAATCAAAGAAAATAATCATAAAAGAAATTGCAAAAATTAATTAAAATAGAAATATACAACTTTTCTTGGAACAATAGTTTCCACTAGTACAAATATGGGCTTTGGTGACAGTTTACAATCCGAAACCATGACATTTTACGAATAAACTGTCACAAAAGAATAGGCTATGAGATATATGTAACAGTTTTTTACCAAAAACCATACCTATATAGGAGAATAATCGTGACAGTTTTTCAACTGTTACATAACAATTATACAATGACAGTTTTTGACTATACATTGATATATAATAACAGTCATAAACTGTTATTATTCTCAAGCTATTGTAATTGTTTTAATAAAAAATTGTTATCAAAGTGTAACCTTATAGGTAACAGTTCTTTAAATTACCGCCTCTTCCATTTATGATGACAGTTTTGATTGAAACTGCTACTATTCATATAATCTCTTATATTGCATTTTTAAACCCACGATGTTGGTAGTTGAGTCCTAAATAAGTCATTATCTACTGGTCGTGGACTGTTGTTAGTGGGTCTCTCTCGACCAGCCCTTTCGCCTCTTATTTTTGTTGAAAATCGCAAAAGTAGAAGCTTAAGTACAATTTTTCAATACCATCACTCATTTCTATTTATTTTCATTAGAGATCAAAAACCTAATCTCTTTCAACAATTCTAACCTATGTACAAGCAGATCTCATCTCTCTCTTCTTATGGTTTTTTCCTCTTAGCAAAACCCGGGATCTCCTTTATTACTTCAATCTAGGGTTTCATATTTTGTTTTAATCCCTCTCTCGACCACTCACTATCTACCGCTCTTGTTGTGAAACGTTACCTCTTTGTTCTTATGTATAGAGATCGAACTTTAAAGCTCTCTCTCTTTTATCTCCATTAGAAACTACATGAATTTTTCGAATTCTTCGCTCAGGAAAAATTCTGGTCCTGAGTTTGTTGATTAGGTTTTTGATGGTGGTCCGAATATTTAAAAAACGTGATTTTTGACGAGGTATAAGTTTTCTATTTTTTAATTCTTCTCTAGTTTTTGCAGCAATATGTTTCCTCTGTTATTTTTCCCTACAAGAGAACTACTCAAGTTGATTGAAGATCTCTTCTCCTGGTCAGGTAACAAAGAAAACCCTTAATTATAATTCCATTTTGATCATTAATCCTAACTGGGTAGTTGGTTTTTCTTGATCGTTTTTTGGGTCTCTTAGGTAAAGGAGAACATCTTTAACTTCCCATTGAAGGGTTTAACTCCATCTTAGATTTGTGTTAGTTTTTTATAATTCTCATGGTATTACTCTGGTTGACAGTGTTCTCATGGTATTTTTTGGGGTTTTTTCGATTGATTTGATGTTGTTCTTGTTTGTATAGAGGTGGATTTCGGTTTTGAGTAATGGGTTTTCTTAATTTTCAGGTAAGTAATATTGCTTAAAGCTTTGAGACAATTGAAATATATAGTTTTTTTTTACTGTTTAGATCTGTTTGCTATATGAGATTGTATTTTCTCATGGCTTTGTTGCTTAGAACGTTTGCAATATGAGACTGCTGCTTAGTTTCAAAAAAATTCTCTCCATATACTTTCTCACGGCTTAGCTAGATTTCAACAAAAACAGACTGATTATCTGTTTATATTTGCTTAGATCTTGTTGCTGAAAACTGTATTGTGTAAAGCTTTTTTGGGAACCTTTTTGTCTTGTTGTTTATATTTGTATGTGGAGAACTGTTGCTTAAATTGTTTGGTTTATTTGACTCGACTCAGATTCCAGTCGACTCTTTTAGGTTAAAAAACCTTGTTGTTCGCATGTTATACTAATGTCCTCATGCATGTAGATCTAATGCAACTTTTACATCATTTGTACGACCTTGTAAGAGCATGCTTATATGTTGAGTTTAGATATCCAGTTGTTTTTGTTTTGGAAACTAATGTTATTACTTGAGAATTTTGCATGCATCACAAAAGTTTTACTTCTTTGAAAAATACATATCTTTCATTGTTATGTTCTTATAGTATTGTTGAATATTAAGAATGTTTGTATGATATGCTGAAAATGTGAATGTTTCTTACACTTGTTGACTTATTTGAATGTGATTCATGAGCTGGCATTATACCATCAATCCTGTGTAGCATACACCAAATTTGTTGTCTCCTAATTGTTTGACAATTCTCAGGCAAGGGGATTGAAGAAGCTTTTGGAGACGCTTAATACCCCCAAATATTGGATGCTCGATAAACTTGGAGGTGAATTTTTTAGTAAAGGATCGATATGATTTTACATTGTTTTGGTTGTGTGGATGTAATAGGAATTCTGTTTGGTTTGAAACAGGTGGGAGAAAGGTTATGGAACATCACCTTGTGCAAGGGTTATTTAGTATGTTGAGTAATATCTTTACCCTTGATGCTGCATCTTGTTTTTCTCTATCGGTACGATATTTCTAGCCATCGTTTTGTTTTTTCAGTATCAAATATGAAAGAATCGAATATGGTTTTCTGCTCTTAAAAAATCTGGGCGGCAGGTGATGTGGTAATACATGACACACAAGTGTTCTCTGCTTACAAATGAGTTGAAACATAACTTTGTGAATTTGCAGGTGCGTACACTTTTTTTGGTGTACAACTAGGTACTTCTTTCCTCTTTAATATGGATTACTCTTTTGTCTTTTTGCATGAAGCTCATTGCAAAATTGGTTGAGTTCATCTTGGTTTTAATATGATTGAAGTTTTATTAAATAAATGTTTGTGCTCGTTATTATATGTAGAATCTTAGTGGATGGATCGTCGGATACATCCTGTTGATTTATATGATAGTATTAGAGAGCTTATTGCAGAATTCCAATAATGGATCGAATTTCACGGATGTTAACTTTGATTGACATTAATATTTTGTGTGATCAGATTCAAGTTGCGACATAAAGAATCCATAGAGTTTGGAAAACTTACTTCTGGATAATGTTGCACGAGTTTATGGAGAATTCCACATACAAAGTGTCTATAGACTCACCTACAAGGTATAGTTCTTCTCAAATAATTTCTTATAAAAATGAAATTTGTGCTAAGTTCTATTACAATGATGGTCTTCTTTTATCACAACCTGGGAATAGGCGAACTGAAATTTAATTTCCTTGACCAAATCGACATCCGTTTTAACTAGTGACATATCTATTTAGGGATGTAGTAGCTATTTTATTGTAATTATATGTATGTAGGAAGTTGTGCTGATAGGAAGAATTCAATAGTGTTAACGACCACCATGTTCAACTCCAGCACCATAGCCAGAACTATTACCAGAATCACTACTAGAACCACCTCCACTACCATAGCTTGTACCATGTTCAACTCTAACACCACTACTAGAACCACCTCTACCAGAACCATGCTCGCTGGGAATGATACAGCAAGGCTGAAACTGTTTACTGATAATGAGATAATAACTTCATTGTTGACTAACTACCTTGTTGTGCAGTAATACTGAGTCCATTAACACATGTTTTTTTCTTAAGGCCTATCATCTCTTGATGTTCTTTTGTTGGTCAAGTTTTAGATGCTAGTTTTCATTTGCAGGACATGGCCCAGGAATAGATTACTGGAGTAGATGTTCTATAGAATAGATGTTGTGAAACATGGTGTTCATCTACTTAGTGTGAGGGTTCAATTCGAATCTGATATTGTTATTATTGTGTAAACTTGAGTATTCAAAAGGTGTTGTGGCTCGATTCACAAGGGAGGCAACAACAAAAAGAAATTGATAAAAATCATGTGAAAGTCAATTAAATTAGATTTTTATTTTCATACTAATTTTAATCTCATAAAATCTCTTATTTTTACTTAAGCTTATTGTCATCCAGGGTCATGGAAGGGATGCCTAATAAAAAGACATTCAAATGGTCCTAATTTGTTTTGTTTTCCACAAGTAAGCGCACTAAATTAATTGTATTAGTAAATTGTGAAGTTAAACATTATTAACCCGTATATATGTATTCCGAATATGTAGCACATCTCGCAACAAAATAATAATTGGGAATCTTTTATGTCAGGTGTTCTCCACAGACATTTTATTACAGCTGTGCTGAGCAAAGCCGAGAGTTCGATTCTGTGTTAGTACAAATTTCCTGGATAGCGATGGTCGTCCGCAATTGAACATTGTCTTGGACAGTTCTTTTATCCCATGTAAAGTTCTTTATGATTGTGACCATCATGCACAAAGGTTGTTTGTGGAATCAGGTAGCAGCTCTGAATGGAGACCTGTTGTTATCAGAAAGAATAGCTTTTTGAACTCGCCGACCGTCCGGGTTCAATAAGTTTTTACATTAATGATCTTGTTTTATTCTTTTTTACACACTTATTTGACTGTGTTTAGCATATTTGATGCAACAGAGTTACTCTTTATTTACTCCAGGAACATTTGTTGATGCATTCTTCTATTTGGATGTATATGATTATCAGCAGTATGCAGGTATTCATCTAGTGGCGAAAAAATTGATCATCCACTCTTAAGTAGTTTTTGTAACTTGTAAATAAAAGAAAAGCTTCACTGAAAAATCAGCTGGAGACACTCTAAGTAGTTCTAACAGAAGAGCTAGAGATATGCTTGAGCATCTTACTCTTACCTTTAACAGGTCTCTCGCTCCCTCTCTCTCTCTGTCTAACACATATTTTTTCTTATTCTCTCTTTCTTTCTTTGTCATTGTTATGTAGTTGTTGTACTAGTTATGTTCTATAGTTTCATGTCCTGTTATAACCATTCAATCACGTTCTTTGTTTTAGGGAGCTCAACGTGAGAAAGGTGCTTCTTCGAACAATGAGAAGCAACTCTCAGATGTCAAAAGTGTGGTTAAATTGACAAATAAAGAAATATCAGGTGAGTTGTGTTTATAGTGTGAATACTTTTTAGTTGTGGCTTGTGGGACTCACATATATCCAAATTGACGAATTGGATTCTTTCTTGTGATTTGGTAGAAAGCTTTGATTGTTAACAGCTTAGATTAGTTTCAAAATTTTAATCAACATATTTGTTCTGCCTTCCTTTCCTTTCCTTTTTTTCTTAATGTGCAGTAAGGAATGTGTCTTATATCTTGTCTTTTTGTTGGGTGTATAATGGAATCCTACAAGAAAGAAAAATAGTGGTGATTCTATCTACAAGTGAGTATCTTTCTTTCACTTTTTTCAGTTTTGTTAGCGTATACATAATATCAGTACATCAACATTGTGATCAAACTTCTTGAATTTATGTAAACTTATCTAGTCTAAATTGGTGTTTGTAAAGCCCATGCTTCAGCTTGTCCTGGTTTGTTGGTGCAAATGTGTTATGAATGTCGTTTTGTTATCTAGTTGTTGTGTCTCACGAGGCTGTACTGATTGTGGTAACTCTATATTCAATCGTCCCACTCTATTATTGATGATCAACCAGAAAAATGGGGTTCATGTTACAGCAATTGATGTTAATTCTGAAAATTTGGGGAACAATAAGATATCATTGGGACAAGATTTGTCGAAGTTCTATCTGTTGACTTTGTTGCTTGAAGTTCTATTTGTTGTACATATGATGAATATCTGTTACTATCAGAGGTTAATGCTTTGCTTATAAATCCCATGAGTACAATAAAAAGTAGCTAAAGGGAGTATCCCCGAAGTTCTTCCTAGTTCAACTCATTGGCAGTGATCATTGGTCTATTTATACTTATATATACATATATTGATTATCTGTTGAACACAACATCAGAGAGTGAAAAGGGTGCTATTGAGTTACTAATAAAGGAGGTAGGATACTTAGAGTTTTGTGGTCGGTGCATACTGGCCAATCTCAGAAGAAATCAAGTATATTGCTTATTTTCTCGCTAGCTCTATTTAAATTCTTGTCTGTTTTAAATAAATAACTGCATTTTTAGATGGAGATTGTCAAGAGAGATATTGGAGGGTATTTTGGAGGCACTTTCCATTCAAGTATTATGACAGGTATTTCTCCATTATGTTTGTAGCTATCCTGCATTGGTTTTGTCTATGGCATAAATTTCAATATTTATTTAGTGGTACAAACATTCCACAGAGATTTGGAATCTTAAGTTTGCTATTTAATGACTATGAAACTGATTATCCTACAATTCCAGGGTACAAAATTTTATCCTGGACTAGTTGTTGAAAGAATCAGGGTTACTTTATCCGTGAAGAGAAGGTTGGCAAGTGAACAACTAGCCTATAATGCTCAGGTATGTGTTTTAGTATCTACGTAGATACGATAATTAATCCATACATTTTTTTTAATTGTCAATTCACGCTTTCCATCATATCATAAGTGAAGGTTTATTATTCTCTCCAGTATGATCCCTGTATATATGTTTGGATTGTTAACTTGGGTTTTTTGTAAAAGGATTAAGCATCTAGATCATTCGAGTAGAAAACGATCAATATGGGTATTAGAAGTGATATATTAAAATAGTCAAATATTCTCAACCATTTGCTTTATTTTTCATGTGTGTTAATTGCGTAGTGTTTCTTGTATGCTGACCAAGCTCACTCTTGCCTATCTTCAAGTAATTTGACTGAAGAGAAAAAGAGCAGCTTTTAAGGGCATGATAACAATGGCAGCGAGAAATTGGGTAATGTGTAACCACTTAAAAGCAGAAGTCTCTGACCTAAGAAACATTAAAGCTGCTCAGAAAACACTCATTATGCAACAAAAATCACAAGGTATAATCGTCTTTTTGACTATGAGCGGTGAGTTTTCACTTCGAACCACTATGCAAGAGTGTCTTGTCTTGTTCAAGAAGTGTTGCTTAGGGATTAACTTTGTTGTGTAGGTATCTCCTTGTGAAGGATTCCTTTTACCTTGAAGGGTCTCGAGCTTACAAGTATTTGATAGTTTTTTTTTCCTTTTTCTTATTTTTTTTGATACAAATGTTTGATTGTTGATGCTAATTAGTTGTATATTATTAGCATTTGTAAAATCCATTTGAGTATGTGGAAACATTTTTCTATAAATCAATATATTCCTCGAGTTATTTTTTCATATATTCGTACAATATCTGATGTTATCGAACATCTACCTAATTGTGAAAGGAAGCAATTGTGCGGAAGATATGTTACTTAAAGAAATTATCATAGATTAGGGTTTACGATGACAGTTTTACAGAAAATCTTCTTCCAAGTTATTTACTATGACAGGTTCACCAAGAATGTGTTACTTAAGTACCCTTCATGTGACAGGTTGTTCACAAAACCCATACTAAATAGTGTTGATTGTGACGGTTGTTTTCAAAAAATGTCACCGTAAAGTTCTCTGTACTTAAAGATTATGTTTACGGTACGACAGTTTTATTTAAAAAATATAACTTTAAGTCATCAAGAATGACAGGTTTACGAAGAAACTGTTACTTTATAATCATGATTCTGTAACAGTTTTTTGTAAACCTTTCGTAACAGAGGCTTTGTGACAGTGCATATTTTTTCCAAAATTGTCACATAAATATTTTGATAACAGTTTTTAACTGTCACCTAAGCCTATATTTGTACTAGTGTTCCTCCTTCGCCTCAGCAAAGGGGTTTAGCTCCTCATATTAATCACTTGCTCAAAATTATAGTTCATGGCTTAAAGTGTTTCCAAATGATGAAAAGGGAGAAAAATAAAGAAAATAGTGAGTTTGCAACGGTTATAGGCATTAAAGACTCACTGTTACAGAGCAAGGATGAAGATAAACGTTGCAGGTGCTAAGATATCCGTTTCAAATGGGTTGAAGAAACCGTTGCAGCTGAAGATATATGTTGCAAATACGAAGATATCCGTTGCAAATGGATGAAGAAACCGTGGCTGAGTGGTTGAAGAAACTGTTGTCGTAGCCTTTGTTCTTCGTGTTTTTCAGCAGCAGTAGAGAAAAAATTCTCTGGATTAATTTCTCAGCCTCCTCTTTGTCTCATGAGCTTTCCATCCACTCTTTATATCTCTTTTGTGACCCTAGCAACCTTTTTATACACCACATGACTCCAAATCACGTGAGATAATCTTCATTATGATTTTATTCTCCACGTCCAAATAATGGAAATAATTCCTTTTTGTTCTCCTTCACGCGTATGAAGTGTTCAAGATCATCCAAACACGACACCAACACGTTCTAGATTGCTTCCAACTCCCTTCAGCCATACGCAAATTCCAAAAATAACTCGGAAAAATCCCGAGAATATTTACATGCTCGGTTTTACTCCAACTCGATTATCTGGCCCAATTTGATTGAATCCAACAACCATACCATCTTTTTTTATCCCAAACAGATCCATCCCAACTAGGGCTGCACATCGGGTGGGTCGGGTCGGGTTTGACCTCACCTGACCCGCCGATAGGCGGGTTAAATTTTTTTCACCCGCACCCGACCCGCCTGGTCCTCGGGTCGGGTCGGGTCGGGTCTGACCCGCCCAGATGGCGGGTCGAGTCGGGCGGGTGCGGGTCACCCGCCCACAAAATGTTTGCAGCCTAGCAAAAGGTCCCATAACTGTTCTTCAAACTCAATCCAGCTTTCAATAAGACTAGATAGTGAAGTATTCAGCATTTGTTCTGATGTTTAGCCCAAGAGAGGAAGCAACCTTGCTTTATTACAGTGCAATACCAAAAGCTTAAAACCCTCAACTTGGGTCATTACAGAAACAACAGTGAGGATCACTTTGTTTTATGAACTTACGTACTGTCTACTTGTACAGTTGTATCCAAGTCCCATTATGAACCAAGCGCCAAATAAAGCCGGGTACTCTCGGGGCTACCCATTCAACCTGCCAAAGCTTTTTTCAAGGGAAATGATTCCTGGAGCAAGAAGAAGACTGACCACGATCATCCTCCAGTAATTTCTGAAATAGTTCGAGCTGAGTTCTCCAGTAGATGTGTACTTCCACACTAGTTTGTCCCTTTCTCCCTGCATGGGGATGTGTATGGCCTGATTAGCATGACTCTAATATCACAAAATAGAGTTTTGATCACACCTAAGCTCCAACCATTACAGAACATTAGCTCCTTAACTGATGCCACTTGAGCTTGGTGCAGGTTGTCTGGTTCAGGCCTAAAAGAACTGATAATAGGTGTCCACGGGTCTTGCCAAATGTTAACTTCTTTTCCATCACATATGGACCAAATACATCCTTTCTATAATTCATTCCTAATTGACAGAAGTTCTTGCTGAGAATAATTGTAATCTGTTTTCTGTAAGATAATACTGACCTGTTGAAACCACCATTTGGATGAAAAAAATGGCATTTGGAACCATATTGGCATGAATTTGTTCCTACGTACTTGCAAACAACCTGATCACTCAATCTTCTACTGATGTTAGTGCGGGAGTATCCACTACTAGTAGGGCTTGCAGTTGGTTTCAAATTCTCCTTTACCTGACTTAACTGCAAATGTAAGCCAGCATCTCAATCAAAAATCAACAATGTGTGTTCCTTTTTGTTCTCCCATGGTCGAACAGGTGACTCTGAGCTCAATTTAGAAGTGAATCACTTTCCTCCTCTGCCGGACCTAGTTGTCGGCAGCTATAACTAGGTTACACTATTATTGTTTCGCATAATACATATGCAGCCTGAGCATGTTATTACATTCCACATGAATAAGTACAATATAGATTTGGTATATTCAGATTGTAATAATGATATATACCAAGAAAAATTAAGAACAAATCAAATAAAATGATATCCCTCACATACTAAGGTAGCGCATAACAGAGTTCAGTTTTAGACTAAGTTCACTATACAAAAACTGAATATGCAAATACATAATGTAAACAAAGAAACGAAGTATAATTTAGCAGTACCATAGGTTTACCTTGGAAGGTCACAACCATCAGGTTTCATCTCCATTTTTTATAATCTGAATCAAGTCTACCATTTCCTTGAAAAGCATAAGCTTCATCAACATAAGGACAAGAACCAGGTTGATAAATTCGATTATCATCTTCTTCATGTTTTACCCACTTTCCTCTATACAAATCACATGTATCCAACATTTTCTCAGAAGAACCCAAATCAGAACCCTTTGTTACATTACTCTCATTAATTAAATCAAATGGTTCTGTCTCAACATCAGAAATATCATTTCCGGAGACTGAATCAATGGTTTTTGTTTCAGTTTCGGAGATTAGATCAATGGGTTTTGCTTTATAATCAATAGAAACACTTCCAGCAAAGATTGAATCAATGGGTTTGAGAAATTTGGGGTTTTAAGTGAAGAAGTATTAAAATTTGGGGGGTTTTGAGATAAGAAGATTGAATTTACGGGTTTAAAAAGAAGAAGTAATTTTGGTTGATTTAGATTAAGGGTTTCTCGTACTTACCGGTAGTAGGAGTAGTAGAAAGAAAAAAAAAATAGATCCTGAAGAAGAAGATCCGATGAAATCAAAGTAGGATAAACAGATGGAGTCGAGAAGCTAGGAAAAGTGGAGTCAAAGAACAAGAAGTTTTCAGTACTAAGGAGTAAGGAGTAGACAGGTTATATGACTCATATGAGTGAGATGGCGGGTGGGCGGGTCGGGTCGGGTGAGAGGAGTTATCACCCGCACCCGACCCGTTGATAAGCGGGTTTAAAAAAAATCACCCGCACCCGACCCGTTCATCGACGGGCCAGGTGCGGGTCGGGTTATTTTGGGCGGGTGTGGGTCGGGTTGGCGGGTTGGGTCGGGTTTGTGCAGCCCTAATCCCAACCAAATTCAGCGATTGAATCTCACCCAAATCGAGTCTAGAAACTCTGAATTTTCAAAGTTTATTTTCCCGCCAAAATCTACTTCTCTCGTGAAGAAGAAGGGGGTGCCCCCTATCCGCTGTGCAGATACCTTTATCAATTATGGGTGCCTTTATCAATTCTTCAAGGGTGCCTTTAGTAATTTTTCGAGCCAATTTTTCCAACGATGTTTATTTCCAACAAATCAATAAAATAATGCAATTAGTACAGATTGAGCACTAACAAAACAAATAATTGAGAACAATTTAGATACAAAAATGTGTCTATCAAATACCCCCAAACTTATTATTTGCTAGTCCTCGAGCAAATCTAATCTAGAAAATAAAAATAAATCCTAACTCACTTTCGCAGGAATCGCGATTGCACTTAGCGTGTGCAACAGGCCTTTAGACCCCTAGGTGTCCCTCGTGGACGAGTTTTGTCTCGTGAGGGTTTACAAGAGAAATACCCACAAAACTTTTACTTCAAACCCTAGCTACCTGTAAACGATTGAGGATAGACACTAAACAAGCTATTTAGTAGGCATACTAAATTCTTCGCCTATAAGAATCATTACCCTATATGAGTCCATTTTTTGTACACGAGTTTGCATTCAGCATACTAAAATTCATACAAGAATTCAAAACTCTACTTAGATAGTCATTCAACCACGATACTCAGAATCTATCAAAGTACAATCACATGAAAATATTTAGAAAATGGATATAGACAAATGAAGTTTGCACATGTTGACTAAGTTGAAAGGTGTTTCCCATATCTGTCTGAAGGTCGCCGCCAGGATGAATCCTAATGGATTGAGATACGCTCCCACTAGTCTTACTCCTAATATCGACTCAGCTGGTATATACAAGAGTCCCATCGGTCGATTTATTGAAAATAAAATAATTATTTATAATTTTTAAATGTACTGGCAACATGATTGAATCAAATTAATCCAAGCGCATGCTCCTTATCAGCATCTTACATGATAGTTCTCATGGATCCTGCATTCCACCCTTGCTTAGGTGACGGAGACAGGGATAACACACACATATTGCTATCAAAGTGTCAATACTTGATTATCTTATTTTTTAATAATAATGGTCTAAATAATACAACAATGGGGCTTGATCTCAAACAATCTACTTCATCCTGGCGGTGATAACAATTCGATATTGGTGCCCCACCAAATCACTTAGAGAAACATAAAAATTTGCAAAAATAAAAATAGAAGGTGAAATGGTCGAGATAGATTCCGAGATACGGTGACAACTATCATGTTATTTCTAACACCTGAGCTAGGCATCTTTTTATGAATAGACCATTTAGCTGGGCACACCAATTCCTATAGAAAAAGAGCTAAGTTTCCATGTACTTAGAATGGTTAGTGTCATCCTGAATTGTTCACAAGTTTCTAGACTTTGGAGTTTCATATTTCACTAAAAATCTCTCCCTTACCCCCCAAACTTAAACCTAACATTGTCCTCAATGTTTCAAATTAAAGTGCAATACCAAAAATATAGGTAACTAGAGGAATAGTGAGGTAAGCCAGAAAGATAATACCTGGGGTGAAGCGTAACAATCCTTCTTTAGAGAATAAGACAGAAAAACAAAAACCTACAAAAACTTACTAATGTACAACATCATCCTTGATGGTCAATCAAGGTAAACAGGGTCCTTCAGAGGGACCTCCTCAGCATCACCTGTAGGAAAAGGCTCTAAAAAGGGTTTTAGTCTTTGACCGTTAACCTTTGAAGAACTACTACCATTCAATGTCTCAGTCTCAATAGCACCATGAGGAAAAACAATGCGAACTATAAAAGGACCCGTCCACCGAGAGCGTAACTTCTCGGGGAATAGATGCAAACGGGTATCATACAAAAGAACTTTTTGACCCGGAGAAAATGACTTTCTTAAAATACTTTTATCATGCACAAGTTTCATTTTGTTCTTATACTCTTTAGCACTATCGTATGCATCTCTACGAATCTCGTCCAACTTATTAAGCTGGAGCTTCCTGTGATCTTCTGCCTTATCAATACCATATTTTTTCATCATAAGCCTAAATGGTCAATTATAAAAGTGTGACCCTCCATCACTAATTATAGCTCGCGGTGTACCAAAACGTGCAAATATGTTATCATTCAAAAACTGGACCACAACCTTGTGGTCATCTGTTCTACATAAAACCACCTCAACCCATTTAGACACATAGTATACAACAACAAGGATGTAAAAATAACCAAAAGAATTAGGAAAATGACCCATAAAATCAATTCCCCACACATCAAAGACCTCAATAACTAGAATAAGGTTCAAAGGCATCATATTTCTATGGGAAATGGTTCCTAACTTCTGGCAACGCCCACAAGTAACACGGTAACAGTGGGTGTCTTTAAACAACGAAAGCCAGTAGAATACAATCTTAGCAACTGTTTTCTTAGTACTAAAATGACCCCTACAAGCATGATCATGACAAAAGGAAATAATACTAGACTGGTCAATCTCAGGTATACATCTCCTAATAATCTGGTCTGGACAATACTTAAACAGATAAGTCATCCCAAAAGAAATGCTTACCTCGGCTAAAAACCCAGAACGATAATGTTTACCCCAATGTTGGGGCATTTGACCAGTAACAAGATAGTTCACTATATTCGCATACCAAGGTAATCGGGAACAAGAAAAAGTTGTTCATCGTGAAAACTATCCCTCACAGGAGGGGAATCATCAGGGGAATCAAAAACAAGCCTAGGCAAGTGGTCCGCTACTACATTTTCTGCACTCTTTTTGTCTCTAATTTCTAGAGAAAATTCTTGTAACAAAAGGATCCATCTAATCAATCTAGATTTAGTATCCTTCTTGGACAGAAGATACTTCAAAATAGCATGATCAGTAAAGACTATGACCTTAGAACCTAAGAGATAGGATCTATACCTGTCTAAGGCAAAAACAATGGCTAAAAATTCCTTTTCTGTTGTGGTGTAGTTCAGTTGGGCATCATTCAGAGTTTTGCTAGCATAGTAAATCACATGAAGTAATTTATTTTCTCGTTGACCTAGCACAACACCAATAGCATAATTTGAAGCATCACACATGATTTCAAAGGGTAGGTTCCAGTTAGATGCCTGGACTATGGGGTCGGTAGTGAGTAAAGTCTTAAGCTTCTCAAAATCCTCTAAACGAGCATAATCAAAGACAAACTTAACATCTTTTGCAAGCAAATTGCAAAGAGGTCTAGAAATCAAGATAAAATCCTTAATGAATCGACGATAAAAACCTACATGCCCTCAGAATGACCTAATATCTCTTACAGTTTTGGGAACCTGTAAATTCTTCATAAGGTCAACTTTGGCTTTGTCTACCTCTATACCCTTAGAAGATACAATATACCCTAAAACAATTCCTAATCGAACCATGAAATGACATTTCTCCAATTAAACACTAAATTCTTTTCCTTACATCTAGTCAACACTAATGTCAAATGATGTAAGCACTCATCAAAAGATGAACCAAACACTAAAAAATCATCCATAAAAATCTTTAAAAACCGTTCTACCATGTCAGAAAATATGTTCCCAACTTATTGTTTTTTCCCAATAACAATAATAATTGGGAATGTAGTTTGGTACAACCTTTCCAAAACCAGTCTAGTTTCTTTCTAAAACTAGTCTAATTTTTAAATCAAGCAGGCCTATGTCAATCTTCTTCCCGGTCCTCACCACCAATAATGGCTCTTCAAATATACTTCAATAGCAACTTAGTGAATTTGGCAAGCGGAGTCAATAATACCATATGAAGAAAAAATATTAACAAAGTTTATTATTTAGTTTTTGCATTTCCATTATTACATTCACCCCTTTGATCTCATCAGTTTTGCCCCAACAGATCGAAACTTTCTTATTTAGCTTTGAGCCTCTATGTTAAGCTTCTTCTAGCTCCGGCACTCAGCAAACTAATGTCAATTTCCAACAAGCTCCCAACCTTACCACGTGGAATGCGCCCTACACCAATAATGGGTTGACTTTATTTTAAACAAATATATATACAGTAGGTGAGCTTAGCCGACCCTCTAAAATACCTAAACAAATCTCTGCCAGTCAACCATTTGTCTATTTCGAAAAAGTGCGGAATTCCAAACACAATAAAGTCAACCCCTTCAACGTAATGCCAAATCTTCCCTAACTTGATAGCTAGGTAACAGCATAGCAACATCTAAACATACACCATAAATTTCATAAAACATGTCCTCAATCTTTCAGTGCTTGTCTTACTAGTTGGACTAGTAGTTGAAGTAATCTTATCGTATTTGTTAATCACCGAATACGAGCCATTAGATTTTGACCAGGAGAGATGACGAGCCTTTTCTTCACGGGAAAATTAAGCTCCCACCTCATCCATAGATTATGTATAATATTTAAATCCCTAATTAAAAAATATGTGTACCTAAATATTAAATTAAATATAGTTTTAATGAGTAAATATGTTTAAATTTCTTTGATTACGTAGTACATGTTTGAGCTTATCTTTCCATAAACAACACACTTTTTTTCAAAAGAGAGAAAAATAAGCGTAAAAAAAAACCAATCTCCAACTGAAAGCAATCGTCAAATCAAAATCAACAACAAAAATAAAAATTTAAGATCTAATAAAATTATACGGGAAATCAAAGTGTAAATATTATTTATAAGGTTAAAGTTTTATTAGTATTATGATTTTTCAAGTGCAGACTTGTTCAACTCAATACTAATAACCATTGTTCTTTATGATCAGAAGGTTGTTGTGTCAAATTAAGAGTTTGTAATTTTTTTGATCAATGTCCAAGCAGGGAGACGGATCTAAAGGAGAGCTAAGTTGTAACCGGGTTAGCTTTTTAAGGCAACTATTTAAATTCATAACTTTTTTTATTCTTTTTTAATGTTCTAGCTCAGGTCTGATTTATTTTTTAAGCCCACCTGGTCCTATGTCCAAGTGATGATTATACCTTTTCGTTAACAAAAGAAAAAGTATCATATAATAGTTAGGGATAACTTCATCCTCACATGGCTTATGAGGTTGGGCTAATGGTGTGATGTAATCATCGTCAACGTGGTCAGCATATTCTAAAAGAATAAGGACTAGATATTAAATAGGCATCGTATACAACAATACACCCTCCGTCCAATAAAAATGATCTTTTTCCTTTTTTAATTTTATTTCAAAATAAGTAATTATTTATTTTTTAATATGTTATTTTTTCAAAGAAATTCTTACTAATAATTAGTGCTGTTTAAAAAAAATTCTAAAAAATATAAAGAATTTGGTAACCATGTTTATACTCTTTACATAAATCTTTTAAAAAGATTTTTGTATTTATAAATATCCGCTTTTTAGTTTGTAAGATCTATAGTTTAAAACTTTTAATACAAAATGATAGATAGAAAAATAATATTAAAAACATAATTTTTTATATATATTTTTTAAAAATTATGCATATTTTAAAAAATTTATATTTTATAAGACGAGGGAGTATTAAAATAGAAAAATAAAAATAAGGATAAAATTGAAGAATAGTTTGCTTTAGGGTTGATTAGATTTTCTTTATTTATCTCCACATTTTAATCTTTGTCTAAGAAGTAGTTGACCATTATTAGATAATTAGTCTTAATCAAATGGGAAATGGTCACGGGTCAGGTGGTGGTGGTTTTGGTCTAACTGAATCCACATCTTTCTTCTTCGCTTAGTTCTGACCTGAACCACATTCGATTGAACAAAAATCAGACAACATCAAGATAAAAGAGAGAGACACACCAAGTAGAGAGAGAGAGAGTCTGTAAGATAGTAATTTATGAGAGGTTTTGGAAGTTTATTCAAAGTCAAACCCCATTGTCTAGTACCACTCTTAAAACGAACACAATAATACATATCACAGGTAATGTACACAAAATGGTCCATTCAGATACTGTACATAAACTAGGTCCATTCTTAGTTGGATCAATCCTAATTCCCATGTACTAATAACATGTCTTAAAAATAATTTTCTAAATAAATTTAGATTGTTTTTGTGAAGCAATAATAAATTTAGATTCGATTTCTTACCATCGGTTTTGATTAGTTTGGAGCTTTCTATATGGCCAAACCGTCAGAAGGTTCGTTAGATTAATCGTGGATGCGTGAGAAAAGTCTTTTCATTCTGTGATCAGTATTGCATTCCGTCCCATCAAACTAATGAAGTATAACTTGTATGATACTCCAATTTAGCTCGAAATAGGTTTTATAAATATACTTCTTCTGTTCTATAAAATTTGAGTTTTTTTATCTCGTAATAGATGATTTTTTTATTTTTATATATTATTTTTTTAAAATAAATCTTTTTAATAACTAGTGTTGTAGAATTTGATAATTATGTTTATATTCGTTATAAAGGTTTTTTTAAAATATTTCTAATGGTATAAAATTTATAAGTATATGTGTTTTAGATCTTTTCCAGTGGTTAGATTTTAAAAGTAAAAATATTATATCATATTACACAACTATATTTATAAAGAAATGTATCATCTTTAACCCAACAATGTGAGGATGATGTGGCAACAAAATCTTAAAACATTTTCTATGGGTGCTAAAATGTAGTCGTCTTATAACAACTATTTTAAGTGCGCTTTTTTAAAAATATCTCCAAATCTAAACAACATTTCTTTAAATTAAACCGAAAAATAATAAAATTAAATACATAACTTATTGTTTAGCTTCAAAATTTCCTTCAAACTTGGTATGGTTTAAAAGATATTATGAAAGAAAAAAAGAGTTTGACATAGTTGATATAAGGCCTGAAATGGTTGCAAAAATCTTTTAGTAACCATTTTGATTTTTTAATTTTTTAATTCTTTCAAATCTAACTCAAATTTCTTTAAATTGGAGTTAAAATCTTTCAATTGCACTGTAAACTAACTGTATTTTTTTTACTCATAATTGATTATAATAATTTTAAAATGATAAATAGATTTGAAGAAATTGAAAGATAATTGTAAAAATGTTCAATCTTCAATCGGACCCCCACCGTTGCACGATCATCTAATTTTTAAGGTTCTCCCATAGAATTCTTCTCATTCTTAATCATGCTTTTATCCGTAAAAATCATTCAAAAACAAATATAGATTTTTTTTAATAATAATAAGTAAAGAAATGATAGAAAGAGGTATATGTTGGAGGTAAACCGTTTTTATTTCTAATATTTATGATTTCTTAATAAGAGGAGGGTAATGCTTATGCACATATGAAATATTCGTATTCAATTCCTTGGAATTATGCTTCCAAAAAAAATCCTTGGAATGCTTGAATTTCTACTATTCCAGTTCTTCCAACCAAAATGATGTGTAAATGTATAGAGATTTTTACAAAATTTACTTTAATAGGCAAAATCCTTAATTATAACTGAACCCAAAAATCATGTATAGCACTGCCAACTATATAAACTAGTTACCTATCATCGGTTAAAGAAAATAAGACGACGTCCACATCCATCCTCTCTCTATCTACTCCACAGTCGATCTCTCCCTCTGTATTATCTTTTACATTAGACGTGTATATATCATTCCATTTCTACCATCATCTTTGCTTCTACTTCCATTTAGTATACATCTTTTTCTTTTGCTAATGCTGTGAATTGTACGTTTAGTTGAAAATCGTCATAATGGAGGAATATTTACTCAGGACAGCAACTAATTGGTCTGATGGGTCAGAAGAGGATGATGCGGAGTTAGTAAGAGAGCTTCTCGATAATGAATCGCCTTTCTTTATGTTACCTGACATTATAGATTCTAGTCAAAACGAACGCAGTCTTTCATCAGAGGAGCAACCAACTCCGATGATGAATCGTTTAGTTTCCAAGGCTAATGTTCTCTACTCAGGACCAACTATTGGAGATATTGAGACAGCTCTATCATTCAAAAATCATCACCAGCAACACACTGATGAATCCACTGACCAGAGCATCTCACGCAACAACGGGTACGTAATATACACGTTCTCCCTCGATATTAATATGTGATGTTTGAGTTGAGTAATTTGTCTTAGTTTTATGTTGTTTCCTAACCAAAAACCTGTTTAGTCTTGTTGATATTCATCCGTTCATGTCAAGTTTGAATTTTGTTTTGCAGGTTTTCGATACTAGAGAAGGGTTTGAGTAAGGTTGATAATAAGTATACTCTAAAAATCAAAAGTTGTGGAGATGGAATGAGTGATGATGGCTATAAATGGAGAAAATATGGGCAAAAATCAATCAAAAACAGCCCTAATCCAAGGTGAATGATCTTACTCTTAGTTTAACCATGAGCATATTATCAATTCTTAACCTTTTCAAAGTTAAACAACAACTTTTCAGTTCACATCCAACAAGAGTTCATGTTTGGTTCTTGTTTTTAGGCCTAACGTGTCCGTGTATGTTTTCTCTTGTCCGTAGAATAAACTTGCAAGTGTTGTCTCAACCAACGGTATCGAATTAGAAATTTATTTCTTAAAATGGCAAGTCGACCATGTCTGTCAGTTTGTATCTGCTTCGGTGGCTCTGATGTTAGGACTGGTTGGGATAATTACCCCAGGCTGCTCCTATTCTATCCCTCTCTCTCTCAATCACTACTGTTTGGGAAAAGAACGAATATGAATCCGACTAACTGGATAATGACAGCACTATCCCTACCTCTTTACTCTTTACTATCAAAGCATGCAAATTTCGTATAGCTCAAAGATTGAACTTAAAATTGAATTCGTGGAAAGTATTCTCATATGTCATTTTACAAAGTTAGTAGTAAGTATTATTCATGGTGGGAGCAGAGTTGGTTTGAGAGGTCCAAAGTTCAAGTATTTAACTTAATTGTCATTTAATATTACATGGAATAGCTTGCTAAGTGATATTCATGTACAACAAATTGACATCCACAATAGGTTAGATGTAGTTAGCTTTCAATTAATTAACGCTAATGGCATTATAAATAACCTCAAGGGTATGATTAACAAATGTTCTAGAATCTGAGATTGTACGGCAGAATGAAAAGAAATCCTTGAAATATCAAAATTCAATAATTGTGAACAAATGGTATGTACTAACAACCCTATATCCAATGTCCCACTAGAAGTTTTGGTACACTCACTCACCTTTTCTTTTGATTGTTTTAGTTTCTTATTCTGTTTGGGGTTTGCTCTGTGCATTATTTGGATACAGGAGTTATTATAGGTGTACAAACCCAAGGTGCAGTGCCAAGAAGCAGGTGGAACGATCCAGGGAGGACCAAGAGACGCTTATCATAACCTATGAAGGGCTCCACCTTCATTTTGCCTACTCCCATTTCGTACCAACCAAATCTCACACCCCTGCTGCCATCACCAACAACAACCCTCACCCACCTTTCAAAAAATCCAAGATAAACAGCAACATTTCTCAGGTAGAAGAAGGTCAAGTCCCGAAAGCTCAACATTTGGTGGACCGGACAAACTCAGACCCAGTTTACATTTCGCCTCTGGAAGATATATTTCAACCGTCAGGTATTTGTTCACAAGGTTTGCTTGAAGATATGGTACCTTTGATGATAAGAAACCCATCCAACAATACCAACACTACATATTCAAATTCTTCTTATTCATCCTCTTCTCCTTCTTCATGTTCTTCGTTTTCATGGTCACCTAATAGTTCTTATTATGATTTTGATATTGGAAGTGCTATTTCTAGAACCACTTGAGCATTAATATATCAGTTTTTTTTTTACTCTTCTTTCTTCATCAGTTTAGGCATAGATAACAAGTGGTTCTTCTAATAATAATGATGTAAAGTTGGGATGTATGGAAACAATTATGAATGGATCTATGGTTCGTAATAGTTGCTGAGTTTATGAAACCATGTTTCCAGTGGCATGTTTGAGTTTGTATTAGTAAGTTTAACAAGAGTTACTGCCGCATGACAAAATTGATCCTATTGGTGTCAAGGAAACCGTGGGAAAGAAAAAAGTACAAACAACTGATGTTCACAATTTAAAGTCACGAAACCACACCAAATGTGTTTTAGGGAAGCATTAATGCTGGAAAAAAAAGACAGCAGGCTACTCATACTGCATATTCAGACCAATAGCAAAAGGGATAGAAAGTTACTGCATAGATACTACAACGCATCCCCAAGATACCAATGGCAGATTAGGACAAACAATAAGGCACTAAAAAAATCCCTTTTCTAGAAAGTTCCATCTAGTCTAAGAATTAACAATCTGCAAATGCACAAACACTGTTCATGCAGATAAACTAACAATTCTTCAGCCTCATAGATTTACATGAGTACTATCGTAATTTTGGTGCAGAACCTAAGTAATCATAATGATGCAATTAGAGGATCAAATAATCAATGGTTAACTCTTGAAGGTAAGCTCTACTTCATGGATAGGATATAGAAGGTGCTCGGTGGTCTTTATTACTTTTCAAAACACGACTCAAGAGGTGACACCCCTTCCACGAAGGTTTTGTAAACATCATTGAATATCAGCTGCTACATAGTTACCCAAGAATACAAACAATATACATTACAGCAATTGTGTAACTTATAAAGAAAAATAAAGTAAGTAATGTAGAGAACACTTTGATGACTATGAAATAAATGATGTATGATGTTGAGCAAGTTAAAATTTGTGCAATGCTGATATAATACAACAGCAAGAAAAACAGCATAGACCACCTCAGTTACAGAATTCATTTTTAAATGAAAAGATCAGGAACACAAAACGTAATTTATAATGTTGAGTACAACAACAGAAAAGTGCCAAGTGTAAAATCAAATGCACTCTGGAAATTATGAATGAAGTAAAAACAAGTGAAAGAAACAGTCATGTTGATCCACTAGAAATTTCAATTACAAAGCTGAAAAGGTTGATTTGATAAGAGCAAATCCACACAAACCATGGTCAGACAATTAACAACATTACAGATAAAAGTAGACTAATACAGGAAAGGGATGAACTTGTACTTAACTTTATTCATGTACTCAGTATATCTCTCCCCAAAAGTCTCCAGCAACAAGCTCTCTTCCAATTGCGCCTTCTGGTCATAATAAACCACACAGACCGCAATTATAAACAGCAAACTTAGAGGTGCCCGGAGTGCAACACAGTACGTTCCTAGAAGCATCATCGTAGACGCATAAATTGGATGTCGAACAAATCTATAAGGACCAAACTGAACAACTGCCGTTGGCACCACAACCTTCTCAGAATACTTAGCTAGATACAAACTTGAGTTGTAGTGCATAAAAAGTGTTGTGATTATCAAACCCCAAACTCCAAAGTTTCTCCAACCACCACGAATTAGGTGCAATTCAGGTCCTTCCATTGCCGCAAACCAATGACCAATCATTACACCAGCAAAGAACAAAGACCGAAACAAACTGGGTACCACAATATCCCATTTCGGATCATGTGCAGGGAGATAATAATCACCGTAAAGACGTTTCCTTATACTAGCATTGAAGAAGAAGAAGTAATGATACACAAAGAAGAACACAAATGGCCATCCTTCAAGGTATCCATTAAAATGAGCTGGTGGAACAAGCGTTAACCAAGTAAAAGCTGAACTCACTATAACTAATTGTTCAAAGATATTTGCTTCACCATTTGAATGTTTACGAAGACAATAAAGACCATAAACTGCAAGACCCACAGCTAGAAACCAAGGCCAAAATAACCAAGTCCAACTAAAATACATCCAAAAAAAAGGACTGAGTAAAAGATTTACCGTCCATTTAGTTGCAGCAATAGCAATTGAAACAATCCCAGACCATTTGCAGATATCAAAAGGTGTTAATTCAGATAAAGATTTCTTCACTGAATTCAGGGAAAGGGTTTTTACAAATTTGGTTAATGGGTTTTCTAATTCAGCTTCAGAGGCTTTCTTACTACTTCTGCTGCTGCTTGAATATGAGCATTTGAAGTGATTTCGGAATTGGGTTGATAATGGTGAGGTAAAATCTAGCGGCTTGGAGCAACTCACTAGTTTATTGAGGGTTTTAGGGTTTTGAAATCTCTCATTTAATTTTGAGTGTTGTAAGTGTTTGTTTAAAGGTCTGAGTGAAACTCTGTTTGTTCTTCTAAGAGAACACCCAAATGGGTACGATGCTGTATGAAGGAAAACCGAACTGGTTTCCATGATTTCTTCAGTCTACTGATTTTGATTCGTCTAGTCTGGGAAACAGAGGAGAATAAGCAAAGATAAACTTTATTTAGGCACCTCAAAAATTATGTTGCAGCCACCTTCTTTGTTTTGGCACCCCTAAGTGCATCTTAACCTTTTTCTTTTCGGGATTGGTAAATGTTTCTGTTTTCTTTTGGGTGTTACTTTTCTACCGTTCAATGGTGGTTGCAGCAGAGATCCAGGATTAGGCTTATTTATCCCTAGTGGTGAAAAACCAAGAGACTGAAATTTAATAAGTGTAACAAATGCCCACAATTTTTATTTTTTATTTTTTTTTGGTGGAAGCTAATATTACATGTTTTCATTAATATGAAAACCTGCTTATAATAGGATTGATTACGTCAATTGATGGTTTAAGATAAAAAATACAAAAGTTACATAATTTGAAACTCAAAAAAACAAATAATAGAAAAAATATAATTTATTGATAGTATGAATTATTATATTAATCTATATATAAGATCCGTTTAACCTCTAATCTATCTATCAAATCCGGTTTAATTTCTAGTCCAAAAATTTGTTTTTGAACTGATTTGTGAATCGCTCGTCCAACTCACGTGAATGTAATGAAGATTATATTTTCAATATTTCATATATATCCTTTTCTTGTTCGAACGTATAAATCTAGCGGAGATTAAATCTTCCAAAAAAAAATCGGTAGCTCACAGATCCTATTTCCTCTCTCTCTGTTTCAGTTGGTGTTTTTCGGTTTCAAATCTCCAGGTATTTTTCTTTAATCTTCTTCTCTACTCTTATATATGTTGTTTATGCTTTGTTCTGTTTTTGTTTTTTCAACTGAAATCATGATAATCAACTTGATTTCATGTTTTTGTTTGTTTTCTTACACTGAAATCCCGATGATTACGATTTCTATGATGTACATTTTGTTGAATTCCATGATCGATCTCGTTTTTGTTCGTGTTTTAGTTTTTATTTTGATCTTTGAAACTGATTTTTGTAATCGTTTTATTTTGTTTATTAGATCGTCGTATTCAGTTTTTTTACATGTTGTTTGATAATAGGTTTTATTTGGTTTTCTTTTATTTTTTCAGGAAATCATGATTTTTGTTCTTTCTTCTGAATGTTTTGAATGATTCTTCAGTACATATTAATACGTACTGTTTTTCTAAACTTTTCGATATATACTGTTTTTATAGTATACCATTTTTTAATCAGTACATATTTGTTTGCACTGTTTGTCTGTTATGTGTGAATCTATAATATGTGTGATACTTCTAAAATAGTACATATTATGTTGTACTGTAGATTTAGTATTCCTATCATCTTAAAATATATGTTTTGATTTTTGTGTTTGTGTTATTTTATTTGGATCACATTTCTTCAGGTTCAACATGTCAGGTGTTGGTTCTAATCCAAATAGCTTTTGCTACTCTCATGTATACCACAAGCAACACCATATTGCGTATTTGGTTACGTTATCTTCGACTTTGGAAGATTTGAAGTTTACTATTTATAATGCGCGGAGCTGGTTGAATCCATCAACTATTGTTGTTAATTATGTTGAAAATAGAGTGAAAGTCCTTGTGCTTGCTGATGTATCTCTTCAAGGGGCTTGCTGCATTATATTTTACGAAGAATTCAGATTTCTTTGAGTTGCATGTTGATGTTGTGTTATCTGGTGCATCTAGTTCTTTGAGAATTGCTGATCTTGACAACAGTGCTGAGTTGGTTTTGAGCGCTAGGAATAATTATTTGAAAGATTCTAAAGAGGTTGCAAGTGTTCTTTTTTCTGATGGTTGGGAGAATCTTTTTTAAAATAAAAAGCATCTCTTCCATGGTGGTATTGAAGTTGTTCGGTTAGCCTGTGAGAAATATTGTTTGAGGACTGGATATAAGGTTAAAAAATTGAAGAATGACCTTGAGAGATTCACAGTGAGATGCATCAATGATTGTTGATCTTGGATGTTTCACGCGGTTTCCATGAATGGGTATTTGGATGTGTTTAAGATAAAGTATTACATGGGTAGGCACACTTGTGGTGTTGGTTATATGTTGAGGAGTCCAACTGTTTCGAGGAAGCTTGTAAATCATTTAGTTCATGAGCGTGTCAAGCACAACCCTCTCATAAAGCCGCAAGAGATTATGGATTATGTTAAAGTTGGTGAAGGGATTCAACATCAAGTATCACCACGCATATCATGCATTAGAGTTATCGCATGAAATGATTTTTAGTGACGATGTAAAGTCATACACTTATCTTGTTTGGTGGGTCACTGCTGTTCGGGAAAACCAATCCAGGGTCTTATATTGATTTTGATTTCAACGACGCAACAAAGAGATTCCACAGACTTTTTATTTTCTTTGGAGCTTGTAGAGAGGGTTATAAACTTTATCGTCCAATGATCTTTTGTGATGCGACATTTCTTACAAGGAGGTTTAAAGAAGGTCTAATGGATGCGACATGTCTTAACGGCAATCAAGGTAACTTTTTATATGGTACATATATTGATATGTAACTTTTTTTTATGTACTTTAAGATCATACACATCATACATAAAGTACATATTGATATACATTGTAGGTATAACATAATTTGAAGGTGCAGACATGAAGTACATATTGATATGGTCTTTTATATTTGTTTTCCAGGTTTTTATCCTTTTGCATATGCATTAGTTCCTGACGAAGATAATGATAATAGGCATTGGTTTATGGACAATCTTAAAAAAGTTATGGACCATCGTCCTATCACCTTTTTGACTGACCGAGGTGAAGGTTTGTTGAATCCAATTCCTGAAGTTTTCCATGATTCTTATCATAGCTATTGTTTTTTCCACTTGCAAAAGAACTTACCCATTAGTAAGGATGATGAAAAATATAAAGAAGTGATGGACTGTTTCCAAAAAGCAACATATGCGCTTTCTCCAATAAGATATGAAGAAGGTCTTCAAGAAATGGTTTATCTAGGAAGGCCTTGGGTTGCTCAATACTGCTGTAACATTCCTAGGGAAAAGTGGTCTAGTGCATACTTCCCAGGCTATAGGTATGGTCATACTTCTTCAAGCATTGCCGAGTCTTTTAATAACTAGATTCTCCGCGAGAAGAAGTTACCTCCTTGTGCTCTCTCTGACACAATCAGGTTTTTATAAGTTTCTTATAACACTACAAGTATATATGTATAATATTTTTGTTGTTTTTTAATTTTATTTGTTGTGTAGGCTACGGGTAATGGAGTTGATGTCTGAACGTCGTGAAGAAAGTCTTTTGATGGATCCGGAACTCTTAACCCCTGTGTATCAAGCCTTTCTTGAACTACACATTCAAATTGGTCGTCCTCAGAAAGTTATTCAGTCATATGATCACGTCTTTGAAGTTCATTCCTCAAGGTTAGTTTTTTTAGGTAACATGTTCTTTTGAACTGAGATATCCACTAAACTAGTTTTTAGGGAAAAGATCAAATATGTTTTGTGAAGATTATATTCTTTTTTGTTTGTGTAGTGCAAATATCAATATATACTGCGTAAATAATATGCTTGGTTTCTTGTTGCAGGTCTCATATGGTAGATCTACAGTAAAAGAGTTGTACTTGCCAAAGATAGCGCGTGTATGGTTTTCCATGCTCGTATGCTACTGCAGCTATTGTTGCATCTGGGGGAAAGTTCCTTGATTATATCGACGAATACTTCAAAGTTAGTTGTTATCGCCAGCTATATTCAATCGTTATCAGACCTGTTCCTAATCACGAAAGGTAAGTTTTTTAAGCAATACATATTGATTTTTTTTATGGTAGTATCATACATGAGAATGTTTTTAAGCAGTACATATAAACCATAAACTAGAACTAGCATAGTATATTGATATTTAGTGTAACACACATCAACAAAAACTGCACAAGTATAGTAGTTTTTTCTTATTTATGTTTTTCAATATACCACATGCCTGATGAGTATACCGCAGAAGATACTATTCTGCCACCAATAGTAGTTAGGGCTCCTCCAGGAAGAAGAAAAAAGAACCGCATCAAGAGTGCATGGGAGAGGAGCAAAAATCCGGTTACATGTTCAAATTGTAAATTGAAAGCTCATTACAACAAGGCTACATGCAATGTTATCTGTCAGTACCAATATATGGATGAGAATTAATTTCATTACAGTTTTTTTTAGTACATTTTGGATTTAAATTCTTTTAGAAGATACTTGTCGCATTTTTTTAGGTTTCTTTTTTGAGAACTTGTTTGTGTGCCAACTAAATTATTTTCTTAATGACAAAATGTGAATTTGATGATATAAATCTTATATTTTTCTCCATCTTAAAAGATGTATGAATAATTGGTTGAATGTCATTCATTCTATAGTGAATTTTATTCCCAATACATTTTTCTTTTATTTTAGTAATCTTGTAGTTGTTATAAAAACACAAAAAAATGTACATAAACAAAGTAATTTGTTAAATTCATATCAATATGTACTTCATAGTACATGTCAATATGTACTTGTTTTAGATTATGGATCTATTGGTTCAGAGTTTACGAACAAAGTACATATCAATATGTACTTTCTAGCACATATCAATATGTTCTTCCTTTCTATATAACTCTAAAATTAATTAGAAACCTAACAATGCAAATTAAAATCATCACATGTATATATATAAACATAATAACTAAAAACCAAGTTGAATAGGTAGAAACCAAGTTCAATAAGTAAACACAATAAGAAAGTTACTGAAGTACATACTGCGTATAAGGACTATCTATAAAACCCTGCCCAGCAAAAACCAAAATGCACCAACTTATCTCCTCAGACCAAGATCTACAAACATATCTGAATTACTCTGCAGTTAAACATGTATTTTAATTGGGAGGGTTCCCAAATGATTTCAGGATGAGTGGATGTAATAACCTGCATGCTAACTTGATTCTTTTAATCTGAATATTCTTCATCAATTGTTCATCATCTCCCAAAAAATTTCCACCACGATCAATCTTTGATCTCCTCTTTATAAAATGCATCACATACAGAGGCAGTCTGGCCAGATTCCTTATTATGGACAGCCATAGTCAGTCAACCTTATGGTGCTTACCATCTTTCTTTTATGCTCATCCAAGAACTGATTGATAGGGTTGAACAGGTACTCAGACATTTTCTTGGCATTCTCATAGCAATGGTCCCTGAATGCCACAGATGTGTTGTAATGTATAAATTTCTATGTTTGAAACTCAAACTCTAGCAGGGTCCAATGCTTGTTTCCATGGCACATTGGTACAAGGATCTTTTCTATGTGATTCCTCATTTTCAAGATTGGCATAATGACAGCAGTCACTTCTGCCCCTTTAAATAGTCTGGCTTGTCGACATGATATTGAAAATTTGGAAACGTTTAATAGGTTATTTCACAAAAGTATATATCAATATATACTACTTTTCATAACCAATGTTCAAAAGTATAAAAGAAGAAAACAACACATACCCAAGCAGCTGGATCCAGGTGCAACACCTTAAATTATTTTTTTTCTTCCTCAGCATTTGCTTGGTCGTCTTCAGACGCCAGTTGAAGCTTATATTGAGCATAGTTGAGAAGATAATGCTCTGTTGAAGATCAAATCTTCCATTGTAGCCCCGCTGACGTAAATACCACCTCCATTCTCTACTCTCCAAGCAACCTAGCTGCATTTATAACAAAAACACATATTGAAGTAAGTTTTGATTTAAAAGTTAAATGAAGGGTAGAAAATACTTAAATTCTCTTTCCTTTCTCAAAGTATGGAAGTAGAATCTCTATTTGTTGATTTTTCATATTCTCATAGAGCGGTGACTTGTGAAGATCCATGAACTTCATTCTTGGTTCTGAGCTTTCCGAGCTTTGTTGTCTTTTCCTGTCATTTCTTTTTCTCATTTTTTGGCTTCTTCTTTTCAGAAAACATACTTCCACTATCAAATAATGGATCTGTTTTCTTTCCGAGATTTGCACGAGTTACCCGCCTGCTAACTTTTTCTCTAATTGGTACTGACTTCTTTCGCTTTGGCAGCAGTCATCTTGGCAATTTTGGTTTCTAGTGGCACGTCGCTTGACCTTTGGGTTGTTGTAACTTCATGTTCCTGCATTTTTGAATCCATATTTTCAGTACTATATCATAGTTTTTCAAACAATGACAAGAAATGTAAATTACCACAAGTCGAAGATATACCTCTTGGTCACTTTCCTGCTCAGGTGTTACTTGAATCGCATTCTTCTCTGGTGTAATTTGGTTTGGCTCAGTTGTATCTTGTCGAACTATTATACGTCGCAAATCATTTCCAAGTAAATTATCAAAATGTTTTCGAATGTCAATCCCAAACAGAGTATGGATTGAAACACTACCATTGTCTTGGCTGAGAGATGCATATTCTTCATCATAAACTTCCCTTCTGGAAATGGCTAAGTCCAAAAATTCTTCGAATGTGAATTTTTCGATGTGTTCCATCTTATCCATATCAGTAAACAAAGGGATTTTCATGCCGACGAAGCTTTCGACCAGGGTTTCAACGTCTTGTTCATCTGGGTTCTGAGACATCCCTTTAATCGTTTCAATACTCTGGTATATAGCTTCAACCATCTTCTTCATTGCTTCTTGTTGAAGTCCAGCTAAATCATCCTGCAACCATAGAGTTTTATTCATGATAGTTAAATACATACTGATATGTACAGTTATATGACAATAATAAAACACATTTGTAATCAAGTACATATTGATATTTACAGTTATATTGATAAACATATTTGTAATAAAGAGTGAAACTAGCCAGCATTACTTATATGTGAGTTACTTTTCTCCTGAATCTGTTTGACCTCTTTCTCCAGGTCAGTTTTAGCCCATGTTTAATAACATTAACATCAATACAACAGAACTTGTGCACTGAAGGTGGTGTTGACAATGCAACATTAAATGGTACCCTTTTGATGGTGGTGTCACTCACATCATTTTGTTCATCTTCTGTTGGAATCTGAACAGTTGGCACTTCTTCTCCCAAAACTACTTCACCTTATGTTATGTTTTCACAAAGAGAATCTGTTGGAGTAGTAGGAGATGGGAATTCTCATGTTGGGTCAGTGCCTAAATGAGTGGGAATCCCATCAATTGAGTCTCGAAACTCTTCTTCAGTTTCAGGTTGCATTGGGACAAGCTTTCATGTACATGTCATTCAACATTTGCAGAAGCTTTGACGCATCAAGCGGTCCATCCTCATGCTGCATGGTGTTTGCTTCACCCCATATTTTAAAGATTGTCTTTCTCAATTCTTCATATCTTCCTTTCCAGTTATCTTCCTCTACTTCCTTCCATGCAGTTTCTTCTTTATCTTCTTCCTTTTCATCTTCACACTTCTCTTCTACAACTCTTCTTGTGACTCTATTCAGAATTTGCTTTTCTTCATTGGTGTATTGAACCTTGAAATTTTCATTGAACTGTACCAAAACAACAAAATATGTACTCAGAAATATGTACTATAAAAATAAGTTTTTTCATGAGGTACATATCAATATATATTGTAGGATAAAAAACATCATACGTTCAATATATATCATTATATACTGTAAGATAACACAACATCATAAATGTAATAATTAAGTACATATTTTTTTTACCTCATATTCAGTTGTATCAATGTCTTTTTGGAGGTCAGCACATGACTTTGATAGATTCCATTTGACAGCTCTCGGAACAAACATTTTTTCTGGAATCGTCTTTATTTCCTCCGGTTCCAGCAAATATGTATGCTCTGCATACCAAATCTGTTTTGGAAAAAAATCACCAAAACAAAGTTAAAAGTAAATCATGATTTTCATTGAGTAAACTACTAAAAATACTTTTAGTACGTATTCTTACCAACAAATAGTTCAGACACCCTGAAGTATTCTCGACTGCGTTTACATTTTCATTTAGTGACTTTTCTAGGTAAGAATGTATCAAATCTGGCCATGACACATTCTTTGCATCCTCGAGATCCTCCACAAGACCAATGTACTTTTCAGTCAATTTATGTGCATCTTTTGTTGTGAAAAACAAAGTGATACACATGAACAGACATATAAGCCTTACAAGGTCTTCAACATCTCTCACTTCTTGACTTTTTTCCTCAATCCCTTCTTCACTTTCTTCTTCTCTTTCTTCTTCTTCACTCCCAATTTCTTCATCTTCTTCATCACTTTGATTTTCTTCAGATTCTTCAACTTTCTTCTTAGTTGCTGGCTTTTTTCTTAGAAGTTTCAAGACTTCTTCCTGTATCCTCACTTTATTTACCTTTTTAGTCTTTTGTACATTAGAAAAGTCTGGAAGAAAGCACTGTTTCTATATCCACCCCTTGATGTCAGCATTATATCTTCATGTTATCTTTTTCCTGCTCTTGGCATTCCAAAGATAACACCTACTTCTTCAGGAGTGGATGTCAGAATATGTGAAACTCCATGCCTTTTGAACTCAAATGTGAGCTCATCCGCAACTTTACTTCTCTTATAACACTTAATAAGATTGGTCACAACAGTTTCATTCTTCATCCAATGATCTGCACCCATATTTGTGTACCAGAACATCAGAAAAAGGTTCCCATATGATTGCTCACTAATTATCCGCAGTTGAGTTTCACTCAACTCAAGCTTTTCTGCCTTGATTGCTTTAACAAGTGAGAAAATCCCCATGAAACCACTTCTGTATATCTTCCTAGCAGGTGCAGGTGCTTTTGTCTTCTTTGTGGTTTTCTTCACACCACCTGCATAATGAACACATTGTCAATATCCCTACAATATATCAATATGTACTATAATATAGAACAAAGTATATATTTTTGATATGTTGATATGTATCTGCTATATCATGCACAAAGTATACATTGATATGTACTGATCCAATTCAAGATTAGAACAAAGTACATATCAATATATACTCATCTTGTATGCAAGATCTAGATGTTATAGTATAAAACAATATACATCTATATATATATATATATATATATATATGCTTTATATCTATAACATGAACAAAGTATATATTGATATGTACTGATCCAATTCAATATCTAGAACAAATTACATATCAATATATACTTATCATGCAATCAATATCTAGATGCTATAACATAAAAATAAGCATATACTAATATGTACTGATCAATATATACTAAAAACCAAGTACATATCAATATTTACCCTATGTTGCATGCTAGATCTATGTACTATAACAATATATATATATATATATATATATATATTGATATGTACCCATGTTGTATGCTATATCTAACTCTTATAACATGAACAAATTATGTTATATATTGATATGCACCGATGATTAGAATCAGTACCTTTCTTCCAGAAACAACAATACCCTTCTTCTTCTTCTGTGATGTAGATGGAGAACTAACAACAAGAGCTTTCTTCTTCTTCTTCTTTGTAGATGGAGAATCTACAACATGTGTTTCATTTTTTTCTGATGTTGTTGGAGAATCAACAACTTCATTGTTCTTCTTCTTTTTTGATTTTGCTGGAGAATCAACAGCAATTTGTTTCATTTTTTTTTATCTTGTTTGAGAATCAATAACTTCTTTGTTCTTCTTCTGTTTTGTTTTTGCTGGAGAATCAACAACAGTTTGTTTCGTTTTTTTTATGTTGTTGGAGAATCAACAACTTCATTGTTCTTCTTCTTTCTTGATTTTGTTGGTATGGAATCTACTGTAGAAGCTTTCTTGTTCTTCTTCGGTGGTGGAGATTGAGGAGTATTGTGTTCTTCAATCAGTGTTTCTTTTATACTTCTGTTGATTTTTCTCTTGGTACCCATTTTAGGTGGAAAATATGCAGTGGTATAGTGCTGACAGTAGCTTAGGTTTGAGTTGTATAATGCTCAAAGAAATCAAAGTCTGATATTACAGATTTCGATTTTGGTTTTTTGGTCTCTGTTTTTGGATTTTGTTTCATGTGTTTTTTGATTTTGATTTTGCCCTAGATTTTAAGGTTTTAGAGAAGTAATGAAGGCGAGTAATATGGGTGGAGTAGCTGAAACTATTTTTCCGTTAAGAATGCGAGTAATGTAGGAGGTGGAGGAGGTGGAGGACGTGGGACGTGGGATGACTACACGTGATGGGTATAATTTTAATTGGGAGTTTTCAAATGGTTTTTGGACTTATGGATAAATGGATTTTTCCGGATAGACTTATGGTTAACTCGGTCTGAATTTTTTGGACTAGGCAGCAAAGTTTTTTCTTGGATGTTGACATGGAGCAAGTAAATTTTTAGATTTCTCTCTTTATGCTTTAAACTTATTTCCGTGTTGAGATTTAACTGCAACAATAGTCATATTTATAGAGTTTCAGATGTTAGTAATATAACTGAATTTTCTTCTTTGCTGGATGCTACACTGGTACTCCTCCAAGCATAGAAGAAAACCACTTTAGAGCTATGTTCAAGAAGATAATGTTCTTTGCAAATCGATAACCAGAAAGAAATATGGGAATGATCTTTTTCGAGAAATCCTGCTGGTCCATATGGGCATTCTATGCGTGGAAAGGTGTAATGCAGGAAAAAAAAATCCCTTAGGAATATAATACTCAAAGTGGAGAACGGGCTATAGGTGCATTTTTGTGAGGATAGTTGGGTGCTAAATGAATTTAGATGTTAAATTGTTCATTGCCTTATTGGCGGCTGCCGGGTCGAAGAATAGATTGGTTGGTGATGTGACCTCTGATGACATATCAACTGTTTTGCAAAACTTGTTATACCTCGTAGGTTGAGTCTAGCTTCTACTCGTGAATTAGGTGTTATTAAAGATTGTTTATTCTATATACAGTTGCAACAAGGAGAGGATGACTTCATGGAGTGGAATCATGACTTTTTTTCTGTAAAGTCTTGTTACGATTCACTCTCAACTATTAGTAATAACGGGGCGCATGAAAAAAAAAATCAGCCATTTATAGCTGCAAGTACCAAAAAAGATTATGTTTTTTGTTTGGTGTCTTTGTCATCACAAATTATCTACTAGTGATAGCCTAATCAGAAGTGGAATAGATGTGCCATCCAATTGTATGTTTTGTCAAGATGATGAGGCTCCTTCTCGTCTGCTTCTTCATTGCAAAATAAAAAAGGGAGTCGTGGGCTTACTTCACTGATGCATTAAGTTGTTTCCATACACTGACAAACATTGTCGACAACGTTATACTTTATTGATAGCAACTACAAGGTTCAGTTCAGTCGAAGAAGTTGTGGAAAATCTTGCCACCAGCCATCATGTGGTGCCTTTAGAATGAGCGCAATGCTTGTGTGTTTAACAATAAGAATCAGACTCTTGCTCATATAATCGACATGGTGAAGTACATTATTTACTCTTGGGATTTGCTTTTCGAGGACTTCGTGGACTCTTCATACCGGCAAGTTATTGTAAATTGTAAGGACTTATACTTTAAGCCTATATGATTTCTACGTGTTGGTTTTTTCCCTTTTTTGTACATTTTTTCCCTTGTATAGTCCATCTTTGGGTGTGTTAGAACGAATGCTCGGTTGAAAATAATGTCAAGTTTGTTGTCATATCTTAGTTTCCAAGACCAAAACTATTTCTTGATTTACATTCTACTAAAGTCAGCTTCGAACTAGATAAAATTAGGTAGTAAAGTTTTAAGATTTATCCAAGTTACTCTTGAATATTAAAGATCACACAAATATATCATTTAAAAAACTTCATCAAAGGTTAGTAATGGATACTAATTTTTCTTTAAGACTCTTAACTATTCTATCTATCTATCCATCTATCTATCTATATGTCTATACTATCAATAGAAGCAAAGTCAGAGACTTTAGCAATGAATTTAAATTGCAAAGGAGGTTCTTGTTATAGATTAGATGCTTGGATAAAATATAGTGAAGTTTTGATGTCAATCTCATGCTTATCGCATTTCGAAGGAGAATCCTTTCATGAGTTTTGAAAGTATAGGTTTGCAACCTACTTGCTAAGTTCACAAACCTATTCCATAACTATTCATGATACTTTAAATCTATACTGATTGAGTTCGTAAACCTAAGTATTCAGTTTGTGAACCTAGAAGAGAAAGATAGGTTCATGAAGTCTGGCGTTGTTTGAGTCCGTAAATGAGAAGTTCCTAGTTTACATAATTTTTACTGTCAATTCCATATTTATTTTAGTTATAATTCTTAAATTTTTCTTTGCATTATTCTTATTTTCTTCTGAGAGTAATCTCTAATTTGCTATCTACAGGCTCATCATTCATTTACTAATTGAACATGTATTATTTGTTTATCAATAAACATCTTGGATTCATTTACTCTTATGAGTTATGTTGTGTTTCTCTTGGATATCCAATCTCGATGACAATTGGATAATAAGGCAACAAATGGTTTTTGTAAAGGTTATATTTTTTTTAGTTGTCTGGGATATATTAATTGCATCTTATTTCTATTAAAATCTCCATTAAAGAAACTAATTATAATATAAAAAGTGCAGCTTATATATTTAATAGGTATCAACCATTTTGCAATTTTAGGGTTAGCTAGGGTCTATGACCCAGACGTGGGTATAAGTGGTTAGGTTAAGGTCGAACCAAAGTTTGGGTTAGCTAGGGATAGGTGTGCTATGGTTAGATTAGAGTTATATATGGTCAGGTCACGACACTATCTTTGTCGTCCAAATATTGTACGATCTCGACCGTCTTTTATCCATAGACAAAAACATCTTCTTTTTAAAGTACAAATAAGGGTTGATCCTAACCATCATTGTTTCTAAGATAAACTAGTCGATCATAACCGTCTTTGTTCCCTAGACAGACAAACACCATTATTTTTTATAATATAAATATATGTGTAAATATTTTTATAAGTGCGACCATGTAACAACTATATTTACATTCCTGCAAGGACAACGAGCGACCTCCCAGGTGACCTCTTCCTACTAGTATTATTACCTCTTATAGTCTACTTCATGGAAGGCCTAAATTTGGATCTATGTTCATCTTAAGCATGCTTATGGTGTTCATAAGCATCGTAACAGATCAAGTATCCACATTCCATAATACATTTGATATGGGATTTGGCTCATACAAAAATAGATACAATATTATCTAGCAACGTAACTAAAAATTGGTTTTACTAAGGGACTTGAATTGGCAACAAGTGTTATGCTTATGGATGTTAAGAAGACAACTACTTTGGTTTTGGTTATTATAATGGTTTTCATGCTTGGGATGTTATGATTCATATCTCTCGTATATGAGTTTTCATGTAATTGGGGATATGTTACCTGCTTTGTAACTTTGTTATTGTTAAGAGCATGTGTGTCTATTATCCTTTAGTAATTGGCTTAGATTTCTTAACTTTGACACAAGAATCCGCAGTTTTTAAGAAAACATGTGCCATACTTATGGTCAAACGGTATATTCCTTATGTTGGTAAATGTCAAGTTATAGGATATATATACGGACATAAACTATTTCCCAAATTTACAAGTTTTATCATTGTATTCCTTAGGATTTACGTAGAGATCAAAGTGATTATTTATACACATTTACTTATTAGTTAGAGATGGTTAAAAAAATATGTGACTCATTTAGTTCCATATAAGACTTTCTTGGTTGTTCTCCACCTAAAATTAATTAGAGTCCGCTTGATATGCTTAATTTGGTTGTTTCTTATATTTCGATTATTAGATATAAATTAATAGGATATGTATACGGACATAAACTATTTCCCAAATTTATAAGTTGTTATCATTGTATTCCATAGGCTTTACATAGAGATCAAATTGACTATTTGTACACGTTTACTGATTAGTTAGAGATGGTTAAAAATATGTGACTCATCATGTGAGAGAATAAATTCTGAGGTACACGTGTCCAAAAACTATTGGAGAAGTAACGAGCTACGATGAGACGAGAAACACTGGAACAAAGCCTTTTAAAGCATTGAATCGACAGCTGCAAACTCGATAAAGTTTGAACCTGACAGCATTAATGCATGACCGACACATGGGTTACGGGAAAGTAAGGCACACTGATTAAGACAGACAGCTTTAACTGCTCGACTGACAACAGGTTGCGGCAAAGCATGATTCAATAAAGAGTAATAACGAATATTGATGCATGACTGACACGTATCGACTTTACAAGCTGCGGAACAAAAAGAACTAAAGCATGACGATTCACTTTAAAGAGCTACGTGTCAAAAATGCCATGATTCAAATAACACCGCAACAGTCATCCCAATCCAAAAAACAATAACTTAACTACAAGACCGCAGAAGAGCTGCGGGATAACCAGTGAGAAATTACGAGAAGCAAACAGTACGCATGCTAAGACTTACGGGAGGAACGATCAGGCCTTGCGGAAATTGCAAATAATCTTTGCGGGACTACATATCGCACCAAGAATGGATAAGAATAAATAGGTGGAAAGGTAGATTGGTGGGATCCATCAAATTGGCTATAAATACCAAGCTCATAAACAGGAAAAGGGGTGGGAAATGGGGGAGAGAAATTAGACTGAAGACATTGAAGTGATAGCAAAGAGTTTAGGTATGAACTTATGTAAAATTTTAAGTTCAGTTTATGATGATTATTATGTTCATGATTTTATGACATATCAATTATTTGTTGAATTTTATGATGATGTATAATAAAAGGAATACAAATCTTTTTTATCCGTGGATGTAGACAGTCTGACTGTTGAACCACGTTAAATGTTTGAGTCAATTCATTTTAAGTTTATTGATTAATTCTCATTGTTTAAATGATCATGGGAGTTGATTTCACAATAAGATACCGTACTGTACTATGGTTTAAAATGCTTTTGGTTGTGATCCAAAAATACCAGATTTTTGGTCATCACACATCAGTTTTATTTAAGACTTTCTTGGTTGTTCTCCATATAAAATTAATTAGAGTCCACTTGATACGAAGAAGGAACTTGTTCGTACAATCATAGTCACTATGGTTATTTATTTGTATATTTTACCTTACTCATTTGTAGGAGTCTAAAAGCCAAAATATTTAATGCAAAGCAGTGATTCAAATACAGGAAAGTTGTCACATTAACAACTGAACCCATTACAGACGAGGCTGGTGCCGAGACACTGTCTGTTTTGACTGAATCTTAATAAGAAATTATGACAGTACAGAAGTAGCCAAAAGAGGTCCATTTCTCTGAACTTAGAGAAATACATTGAGTTTTGAAAACTTTGATATTGAGTTTGGCGTGACAGCAAGCTATATTAATGGTCATGATGCTGAAAAAGATCTATACACCTTTTGTTAGAATCCCCTCAAAAAATTGAAGTAATTGTTGAAGAACCTTTGTTGGGGTCGATAAGCATAACTACACTTTTTGGCCTTTAGCGGGCTACAATTTAATCATCTGTGCCGATAATGAGCTAAAAAACTCGCTAAACATATAAAGGTATATGACTATATAAGTGGATTTGATATGTCAAATCTATTCTACTACCTGCGTTTAAAAAAAATAAGTTTTATTCATGTATAAATTACAAATCAAACAAGTTAGTTTTTTCAAAACGAAGGGAGTATTTAACTGATATACCACCTTTTTATTACATTCATTAGATGATTGGAAAGTTAGCCCGAAACATGTTGTTAATTGTGAATGAGGAGGCTATAGTCGGATACCTACATCGTATGACCATTTCTTGAATGAATTGCATAACTCTTGGTGGACCTCCATTGGATATCTCTAGTAGGTTTTTCTTCTTCCCGTATTTCACTGTTTTGATGCTATATGTTTCGGACATATAAGTCTTCTGAATCTTCTCGTATGTGTTGTTTCCTTTTTATTTGCTGCAGCAAGCAGAAGACACCGAAAGATGCCCAGGAAGGAGAAAATTATGATGACTTACAGTTACCCAAGGATGTGATGGGAAATTCATCATTTGAGGAAGTCGATGTTTCGTATTCTGCAGTGTCGGACCACCAACCCAAGTTTTAGACGGTACTCTCTCGATAAGAGTTCCGTAATTTTCTGTGGTTCATACTATCCCTACGTACTCCACTTTTGGCTTGGTGTCGCTAATGCTACGAACCTAGTTTGGCTTGGTCCTGTATTATTATCTTGCTGAGTTATTTATGTTGTAGGTGGATTATGACCGTATGGATTAATTTACCTTGCGAATTTGAGGACGACCCAAAACTAATTAGGGGCGATTAATAAAATAAAATAAAATCATTTTGAAGTAATCTCAATACATCCTTTATCCATATATTTTTTATAATGGCTAATCTATCCTTGATTAATTAGTGTTAATTTTGATTAATTAGTTAATTAATTTGGTTATAGTTAGTGTTAGAAAATTATTTGAGTTAGTTTTGGAATAGAAATCATGAGTGTTTTAGATTGACTTTTCGAGTTATAGTTTTGTACAACCGGTAGGCTCGTGATTTTTATTCCTACCGATTGTACAATCGGTAGTTTAATGGAGTACTTAAACTACCGATTATAGGTGTCGCCCCGAATTGAATTTCTCAAAACTTCCAAAATTTCGAACTCTTCATCTTCATCAATCGGTAGGCATTGAAAATTTATATCTACCGATTGTAAACATATAATGAATTAAACTTTAAATTTTTAAACTTTATAAACGGTAGTTTAAAAATCAATTTTATCTACCGATTAAAATGGTTTTGTTGTCCAGAAGTTTTCTTGCCACAATAGGTAGTTAGTGAACATAAATAACTACCGATTATGGATAATTGGTAGCACGTGAATTTAATAACTACTGATTGTATGTAATCGGTAGTTTAGAAACATTATTATGTACCGATTATCCGGATTTTACTTAACATCTAACTTCGTAATACTATTTCAACAACCGGAGAAAAACTTGTTCAAATAAACTTACTACATATTGTTCATTTAAATTGTTCAAAAAAACTAAAAACATCCGAAAAAAATGAAACAAAACACATTATAGAAATTGAAAGTGATCAATCTCATTGATCTCATGAAATTCTTTCACTCCTTGTTACTCTCGACTTGGTCCTAGTTTCAACCCACTTCTTCTTCTTCTTCTTATCGTTCCCCTTAGGATCAGCCTGAAGTGGACCTGTGTACTCTCCAGCTTCATTGTAGTATGGGTTTATGTCTGACAAGTCTTTCTCCCTTAAAAAGAGTCGAGGATCCAAAACATAGATATCTGCCTCAGAATCGGTTGCCAAATTGATTTCAATGGTTTTGAACTCCTCTATCACCATCTTTTCCTTTCCCTTCTTTGATTGTTTAGGTAAAGATTTTGGAGAAATTTTCAATGAAGAATGAGAGTAAAGGAAGTAGAAGAATCGGTAGAGGAAAAGAGATGGAAAAGGTGGTTGTTTTAGTTGAGAATAGGTTGAGCCATTAATCTATACGGTTATTTCTTCGAAGTTGGAGAGTTAAAATGTATTGGAGGTGCATAAATGAGAAGATGTCACCCTCCTTATATAGATTAGAGTCTTAACGGCTCTTCTTTTAAAAAAAAAAGCCGTTGAGGCCTGGTGTAACAAGAGTGTACAAAAAATATGTACACTAAGTTCGAACTAATATTAACAATCGGAAGTTTTGGGTACATTATTATCTACCGATTCGGTAGTTTAAGAAATTCTTAAACTACCGATTCTAATAAGTAGTCCCAAATTGGAATTCAGATTTTTTTTTAAAAAGATAATAAATCATTTCATTGAATCGAAAAGGCATACATCCCGTAACATTAAAGGAAATGAAATATAATAAATCATTAGATTACACTTAAACCCTTAAGCAAACTTATTATCAAACCTTCAATGGGTTGTATGACGCACGGGACGACGTTCTTCACATCTTCGGAGAATAATCAACACAAAAGGGTTGTATTCTTCCATCACTCTTAGGATCTCGAAATGAGGTTGGTACCTGAAATCTGAACCTTTCCATCTTCTTCATTCCTCCAGAGATCTGGCAACAACTTCACCATCAGTTTCATTCTTAATTCTTCTTTCATTCACCTTAGCGGTTAAAGTAGAAAATTCTAGTACTGCCCTTGTTATTTCCATACATCGACAAAAAAGGCATGTTCTGTTCCGGTTATTGGGGTTACCGGTTTCATTACAAAAGTTAGCATGAATATGTTCTAACCATTCCATGCTCATTGAACCATTCATCCGACGTTCATGACCCCTTGTTGGATAATGTAATACTATGTTTCGACATAGGGATAAATCTTCCTCAACGGTAAAATTCTCTGCATTAAGCCTAAAATTTTCGTAAGCCATAATTATGAAAACGAGAGATTATAAATTTTCTATGAAACGTAAAAGTTTTGGATTTGAAATGGGAATGAGAGATATATATATATTCATTTATTTATAGGTGTATTAGAATATAAAATTATAGCCGTTGATCAACGGTAACAAATCAGAACGGTAACAAAAATGGAATTCGAATTTTTTTTTAAAGTTTGAACATTTTGTACAAGCACAATCAGTAGTTTAAGAAATTCTTAAACTACCGATTATGATAAGTAGCCCCAAATTGGAATTCGATTTTTTTTAAAAAAATTCAACATTTTGTACAACCACAATCGGTAGTTTAAGAAATTCTTAAACTACCGATTGTAATAAGTAGCCCCAAATTGGAATTCGATTCTTTTAAAAAAAATTGAACATTTTCTACAACCACAATCGGTAGTTTAAGAAATTCTTAAACTATCGATTATAATAGGTAGCCCCAAATTGGAAATCGAATTTTTTTAAAAAAATTGAACATTTTCTACAAACACAATCGGTAGTTTAAGAAATTCTTAAACTACCGGTTATGATAAGTAGCCCCAAATTGGAACTCAAATTTTTTTAAAAAAATGTCAACGTTTTGTACAACCACAATCAGTAGTTTAAGAAATAACTAAACTATCGATTATAATAGGTAGCCCCAAATTGGAAATCGATTTTTTTAAAAAAAATTCAACATTTTGTACAACCACAATCAGTAGTTTAAGAAATTCTTAAACTACCGATTATAATAGTTAGCCCCAAATTGGAAATCAAATTTTTTTAAGAATTTTAACATTTTGTACAACCACAATCGGTAGTTTAAGAAATTCTTAAACTACCGATTATCATATAAAAAGTGGCCAGGAACAGACAGTTCCTGGGGTAAATACAATCGGTAGATATTTAACTACCGATTGTATTACGCTTACACAATCGGTAGTTTGTTATCTACCGATTGTTGCTGAATATACAAAATCGGTAGTTTGTTCAAACCCATTAACTACCGATTATAATGTAAAATTTGAAAAAAAAAATAACTTGTTAAAAATAAATCGATTGCAAATCAATTGATAACTCAAAAAAAGAACATAAAATTCTTTCAAATGTTATGCATTAAAACCAGTAATGTTAAACACTATAATAATATCCATCAAGTTAACAACCACAATCTAATTTCTAACTCTTTTGGATTTGGTACGAGGAGCACGAGCAACAGGGGCATTGGCTTCAGGGACATTTGCTTCAGGAGCATCACTCGTTGATCCGCGAGATCTTTTATTGTGCTTTGATGTTAGCCTCTTCGACCGATTTGCATATTTCTCTCCAAACTTGATAGCATAGTCTTCACTATCGATGTTGTCAATGAGGTCTTTATGCTCACTCGTTGGAGGCACTCCTGCATTGATGCACCCAGCTATCTTGTTCGACAAAAATGCAAACCTTTTTTTTCTGTTTTTAGGCAATAACAATCAAACGATTGTTATCTATAATATTGACCCGTAATACTAAAATCAAAAGGAAATAACATTATGTACCAGCCTTTCATAGCCCAAGGGTTTGTCTTTGATGATGCACCTATATTCGGGCACCCTGGTGCTCTTTCCTTTATCTTCACGGATCACGTGAAGATGAGAATGCTCCCGGTACCATACCATATAGCCAGGATCTGCTTCATCAGCTCGGGTGACAGGTCTCCCCTGGTTGATCATAGATTGCATCCTGTTGTCCCAATGTTCAACCGATGGGTTACCAGAGTAAACAATTGTGATCGAGTCCTTACCACAAACACAATTCTCCACGTCCAGTTTGAACCTGCCCCTGAAAAGACTCCAAGGTTGTTCTTGGACAAAACCTAGTTAACGCATCACCCTTGTGGCATTGTACATTACATATCCAGTTGGATGCCACAAGGGTCCATAGTAGAACGCCAACTCAGACCTTCGCGCTATATAACCATTAGCTAGGTCTTCCCTGTAAGGATCAAAGTATACATCTTTGGATGCCATGGAGTCTAGTTTCCTCCTCAAAGTAATCAACTCCTGCTCCTTGATCCTTGAATGGTTGCCCGAAAAGATGTATTTTGTGCCTCGGGTTGTTCCTTTCTCCCATACCGGGTTCTTTCTGGCCAACTCGAGGGACGGGAAGTGATCATAGATCCATGTCTAGTGTACATATCAAACCAAGTATGAGAAAATTGATTCTTAAAAGAGGAAAAAATAAATAAAAATAAAACCATCAATGGAGTTACCAAAATACCTGGAGTAAGCTCACGTTCCCGGCTATTTGGCTAGTCTGCTCCCGGGATGCCTTTCTCATCTCTTCCATCAAGAACGGAAGACATGCGGTACCCCACGAATAGTCTTGAACTTTGTGGAGGGGATGCAAAAGTTGTAAAAGGTTGGCGTCCACCCGGTTGCCACTAGCATTGGGGAAAATCACACATCCCAAAACACAGAGCAGATATGTTGTGGTTGCAGCATTGACCTCGTCATCGCTAAACTCTGGGTTCAGAACTTCCTTAGCCTTGGTGCCTATGAACATATTCATCAGTGCCACCATGATGAATTGCCTGGTTTTGTATTTAGCGCACCGGCTAAACTCTTCATCGGAGGTCGCTCGGTCCCAACCAAAGCACCTATGAGTGTAAACATAAAGCTGGTCCCAGCTTAACTGCTTCACATAGTCAAACTTCACCGCCATACCATGGTCGGTGAGAGCTAGAATCTGCAGCACATCATCGGGTGTGATGGCCATCTCTCCCCACGACATATGGAAAGTATCGGTCTCAAGATAATACCTCTCTATGACTGCCGATATCGACACCCGTTCGTGAGGTAACATGGAGTTTTCGACGGCCGTAGATAGCCCCGATTGCAGTATAATTTCCTTGAACCGTTGACATTCACCTTCCAACGGCCAATCGTTCATCTTTGTTGGTGCGGTTGTAGGTTTGAGTAGACGGACCGCATTAGAATGGTCCTAATATACACGAGGAATTAAAAAACAATTATAATAAAAGTTAACACTTCTACGAATAAAAAGAATAAAAAGACAATATGTTAAGAATGGTGTTTTATAATTATTACCTCAGTAGAGTAGATTTCTTTGGCCCAAGAATCCTTGTACCCAAATAATAGATCTCCTCCATCTCTTGGGAGGCCAGGGATTTGACCTTGTTGTAGACCCTTCATCTTCAAAAAGTCGGGGACCTTGTGTCCTCCTTTCTTCCTAGCTTGCTTCTTTGTAACATTTTCTTTTTCTTGTGTACCACTTGGTCCACCTTCTTCAAAGTATCTATCTTCTGGAGCACTTGGTCATCCTTCTTCTTCGTTTGTACTTCTTGGAACGCTTGGTTGAGTTCCTTCGGTTATAACAATTCCCCTAGTGATCGTTTGTCGTCTTGCACTAGCGGTAACCTTATTACCACCTTCACGACGAGGCCCCGATAGAATTGTATCGTGGACTTTCTTAGAACGCCTTTCCCTTCTTTGATATAAGATAAATAACAATTATTTCAGCACATAATCGGTAGACAAAGTACATTGAACTCAACATATTGTTAACAATCGGTAGTCAAAAGAATAACGTAACTACCGATTGTGTACAATCGGTAGTAAAAAAAACTATTTAACTACCGATTGTGCACAATCGGTATCTCGGGCTCTACATTATCTACCGATTGTTAACAAAAAAAAATGGAATACAAAAGTCTATAGACAAACGTACAATCGGTAGTTACATAAAAAATTTAACTACCGATTATCACTAAAATTGGATCCAGTAAAACAATCGGTAGTTTATGTCTAAATCTAACTACCGATTGTGATCGATGTTTTTGAGGATCACTAACTAGCACAATCGGAAGTTTAACCCTAAACGAAACTACCGATTATCACTATATTTGCATCCAGTAATACAACCGGTAGTTTATGTCTAAATATAACTACCGATTGTGGAGAATGTTTTTGAGGATCAATAACTTGCACAATCGGTAGTTTAACCCTATACAAAACTACCGATTATCACTATATTTGCATCCAGTAATACAATCGGTAGTTTATAACCTAAACATAACTACCGATTTGCATGATTTTCATGAGCAGTGAAGAACACTAGCACAATCGGTAGTTTAATACAACCACGAAACTACCGATTGTGCAATCTAACCTAAAACCCTTGATATTCTAGTGACTAATTCATGTGATTCAATCAATATAAACACAAAATATGGCAAACCCCTTACCTTATTGGAGCCATCAAGTGCTCGAGAGGCTGATTGTCGGAATCGGTCTCTGTTTCTAGCTCAACCTCTTCGCGTTCTTCGTATTGTTCTTCAACAATCTTTCGATCTCTTATTCTTGTGGTAAAATCCGGCCACTTTGTATTAAGAGGTTGATGATTTGTTTTCTTTTGTCGAACCATCTTTAGATTGTAGTAACGACGATTAATTGGTTTACGATTAATCGGTTGAAGATGAGTTCGATTGTGCTACAATCGGTAGTTTGAAAAAATGGTAGAAGAAGAGAAAACAAAATTTCAAATCGGTAGTTTGAGAGGAAGTGGAGTGAAATAGGTTTAGGTTTAGTTTTTATTAGTGAAAGGTTTTTTGGTAATTATTTGATTAGTGAAAGGGTATTTTAGTATTTTTACATACCCTTAGGTCACCCCTTAGCCATATCCATAGGATTGATTTAAAAAAGTCGCCCCTAATTAGTGTTTGGTCGCCCTCAAATTCGCCAGGTTAATTTACCTATGTATATTTCTCATATTTAAGGTTTTCATCCCTTTTTAACATTTTTCTTAGATTCCTGTACAATGAGTTAACAAGTGAAGGTTTTGTACAAAACATTCTCGATGCTTCTTTTCTCCTTTATTTCATAATAAAAAAAATTCATGAAACCAAATTTGAATGCCAGAAGAAAAATGCTTATTTGTATGGAAGCGACTAGACATAGACCAATTTCCTTTGTCCAATGTCCAAGCATGGTTCATTATGTGTACACAGTTTGAAACTTAGATCGAGGAATAATGAACCCTTTTGAAAACAATTAATTGGTTTAATAACCCCTAAAGCCTTTTTATGGGTGTAAAAGACGAGTAACATTTGATACTGTTTAAATACCCACAATTTTAAAAGATACTTTCCTAATATCCAATTTGGGCATTCTGCCCAAAAACATTAGAAAAATATAATTGTAACTGACCAAAATATTCCTAACCAAGTTTGCATGTAAACTCAGATTTTTTAAACAAAAAAATTCGGTTTCCCTGTGAACAATAAAGGAGATCCATTTTTGAGATGCAGATCAGAAGAATACGAGCTTCAATTTTCTGTTCCAATCGTCGTTTGATTTACTATTAACTTTTTCTGACCTTTTTACAAATCGGTAAGTTTGATTCTAGTATTTTTGAACAAATTTTGTTACATAGTTTGATTCTAGTTTTGGTTGATCCAATTAAAACTGATTTTGTCCAATTTTGATCCTTTTTTTTTCGTTTATTTTAAGTTTGATACATATTATATTGCGATTAATTCTTTGATTCATTATAATTTAAGTTTCGGTAGCTATTTTGGTGTAGTTTTTGTTAATTTTGGGTTTTTTTCGTGATAACTAGGGTAATCTGAATTAAATACTAAATTAATCATATGAGTATTAAACAATCAACATTAGCTTTGTTTTAGTGTAGCTTTTTGGAATCAACTTTAGTTTAATAATATTCTGATTTTCAGCTATCCATTTGTTTTTTGTGAACTAATTTGACTTTTCGGTTTTTAAAGCATAAATGTTACATATTCATCTAGTGTTGCCCTTGATGTTTGTTAATTTATTTTGTTGATGTTTTGTTTTGTGTTTCAATTGTGTAATAAGAGCCCAAACTGTTTTTTTGTTGGGTATGGTGACCGGTGAGTGGTAAGGGAGATGAGTGTTGTTGGTGTGGGTGTGGGTGGCCAATGCTGGTGGTCAGGGGTGGGTGGTGAAGGTGATGAGAGTGGTGAAATATGTTGGTGGTTAGTGGTCGGCGGTAAAGGTGGAGGGGGTGTTGGTTTGTGATGGAATGTAGGGTGATACACTTGGAAATATATTCTTTGCAAGTGTAATAAAGTTGAGGCTATGTTGTGTGAGGCGCTAGGTGAGGCGACCGAGGTGCCTAGCTCACCTTTTACAACATAGGGTTGAGGTATGGACTTCGGATGGGTAATTATAGACAAATTATTACGTCATGAGGCATCTATTATTTCTTCTTTTTCTTTGATGTATGGGATACACATGCAAAGTATGAAATATGAAGTGTCCATTCTATATCTAGATGAAATGAACTAAAAAGACATAAAATGAAGCAGTACGATCGGGAGTCAACTAGGAGATCAAGGTAGCACAAGCACGTATCTTCTGAAACAATCTTGTTCTGCTTTGTACACTACAATATCATTATTTTCAAATAACTTGCTTTTGGAATGCCGTGGATGTTTTATTTTTGGCCTTATATATTCTTCTCGTCAGGCTGAATGCAAAGAGTTACAAGCCAAGGTTGAGACTTTGAACAACGAAAATCATAACTTCCATGACTAAATGCAGAGGATCTCAGAGGAATGCGAGCTTCTCACAACTAAAATTAAGACTTAAATGGTCCAATATTTATAAACTTTCTTCTTCTTTTTTTTATCATCTTTATGGTTGTACATCAATTCATTCAAGTTGTAACTGGTTATTACCTTTAATTTGTATAATTAAACTTGAATGAATCCCATTTATCATGAATTAAACCTGGATGAAACTGATTTCATCCTACATATTCTCACAAAAAACATATTTTTGTTCAGGATGTAGCTGGTTTCATCCTGCATATTCTGATAAAATAATATATTTTCCTCGGGATGTAACTGGTTTTATCCTGTATATTCTGATAAAATAATATTTTTTCCTCAGGGTGTAACTGGTTTCATCCTGCATATTCACATAAAAATAAATTTTCGTGAGGATGGGATGTAACTGGTTTCATCCCGTATATTCAGATAAAAATAAATTTTTGTGAGGATGTATCTGATTTCATCCTACATATTCTGATATAAGATGATATGAAGTTATTTATAAGATAAAATGTATATGCTAATTTAAGTAAAGTGTTCAAACTAATTGACCTGCAATTAAGATATACATTCACGGACATATCCAAATTCATAATTTACTTTTCATAAATGTATTCAAAAATAGCTTTACAAACAAAAACTTAAACAACCTTATCAAAAGACATATTCTTAGTTATCGTTCTTCCTGCAGCCAACTTTTTTCGCCATTAAGGATTTCATATATTATATCTACTTAATTTTATGCTCATCTTCTTCCTTAGATTTTCTTGTTCTTCGAAGGCGCAGCCGTATAACCATTTTTGTCATCTTATTTTTTCTCCAACTTTTCTGCATTCCTTTCGCAAACCACGTTCACATCATGTTTGATTTCTTGATTCACAACCACTTTAGCATCATGCACGCCTATTACTTTTTTCATACTTCAGTATTCTTTTTGCTTTGTTTTCTATAATAATTTAATTCATATTTAATTCAGATTCATCACTCTAGACTAGTTTAAACATAGATGAACACATATTCAACTCAATCTAAAACAGGATAAAACATGTTTCATCTTAGTTTAAACTTGGATGAAAACATACTCAATTCAATTTAAACAAGACGAAACCAGTTTCATCCTAGTTTAAACAAGGATGAAAACAAATTCAACTCAATCTAAAACAGATGAAACCAGTTTCATCCTAGTTTAAACATGGATGGAAATAAATTCAACACAATCTAAAACATGACAAAACTGGTTTCATCCTAGTATAAATAAAATTATACGAAAACAAATTCAAATTCAAATCAATTTAAAACAGGATGAATCCTAGCTTAAATATAGATGAAAACAAATTCAACTCTATCTAAAACAGGATGAAACCGATTTCATCCACATTTAAATTGAACAAAAACTCTTATGAAAAAAAAAACTAGCATTCCATCATCTTATGATCACTTTTCAATCACAATCGAACAACATTTCTAACCTAAATTAGTAAATTCCATCCACTTTTTAGCATTTCTATTAAAAAAAAATGTACATAGGTATATCAAGGTCTAGACTATGATGAATTCATATAGTTACAATCAATGCATGTAAATTTAATGAGTTCAGATATAAAAATCAAAAAGAAAAGTAGGGCTAGGATATTTACGATTGCACATCTTGTGAAATTGATGGAAGACAAAACCCTAATTCTCTAAGTTTAATTAATTTGAGAAATCTTAATTTAATTAGGGCATTTGAAAGGGAAAAAATTTATCGATGGTGGTGGTGGTTTCGGTTATACTGTTGTTGGTGTTTTTGGTGGTGGAAAAAAATACCAGAGGAGTATGATGGTGTTGTTGGTGGTCGTCGTATCGATGATGATGGTTTTGGTGCTTGTGGTGGTGGAGAAAATGGAGAAAAATATGTTAATGTTGTTGAAGATTGTGTCGATGATGGTGGTGGTTGTGGTAGCGGAGAAAGATAATGGAAGAGATGATGTTATCGATGGTGTTTGTGGTGGTGGAGACGGTGAAGAGGATGATGTCGATGGTGTAGAAGGAGGAGATGCCATCAATGGTGCAGAATGATATTTTGGAAAAGAGATATTTCATTAGAGAAATAGAAATAGGGTCAAAATTGTCAGTTTAAAATTATGTAGCAATCGTCCATTTCACCTAGTCCAATATACGTCCATTACGACCTGAAAAATTTAAATCTTTGGATATTTAACCCATTCTCTTATTAAAAAATTATGGGCTCTGTACGAAAGTTATGTTAACCAACGACTACATATTAGACTGGACTAGGATTTAGCCACCGAAAAGGTTTTTCACTTTGTATTATCTTTGCTATTTTAAGTTAAATTCTTTGTGTTCTCTAATTCTCCACCCTTTGAATTCCCTTTTGTAATTTCTGAAAATTGTTCATTAATAATGTTCAGGTTTTGCCTTTTAATTCATTGATTGATTTATGAGACCTCAATACGACACGTTCTTTTAAAAGATTTTCTTACATGGAAGGGTTGTTTCATAAAGTATTATCCACAAAGTGTGTTATGTTACAGGAAGAGTTTGTTTCAGATGTAGTGCTCTCGCTCACATGGCCGAAGAATGCACTGGCTAATAATTTGAAATATGTCATATTTTAGTCTTTCATAGGGGGTGTATCGAATAACAAACGTCATTACCTATGATGAACAAAAATATTTGGTGATTTCTAAAGTACCGTGTTCACATCTACACTAGCTTTTCGAAGAAAAGTCAAATCTTAAATATGACCGTCTATCGCGTTCAAAATTGGCACATAGGTGCAACCTTTTGGCCTCCTTCAGATTACTTTTCCTATAGTAAATAGTTTTTTCAACAAGTTTTATATGCATCGTTTTGTTTACTGATCACTGAACTGTCACTTTATGCAATTATACCACGTACATAAAACCCGTGACGTTACAGCACTGTTCATTCCCTAGTGTTAACATATAATTAAAAACACATAATCATTGCATGTCTTCCTTCCAAACGCATAATGTTTATGTGTTTTTTTATTTTTTAAACGTAAGATTGTTATGCATTCGAGAATTAATTCACGTTTTGGTTCAAGCAAAGCAAGGAATCACATCTTTAAGTCATGAGTTTTGACTATGTATTTCCTTCGCCACGTCATCCCGTGAAACTCCATAAAATCATCCTAAGTTGCCCTTAAATCCAGATAAAAATTATTATTTCCACAAAATCTTGATTATTTGTATATCCATATACGACGATCCGCAGATCATGCGAGATAGTTTGGGGTTGTTAACGGATCCCTCCGCTTTCATATGGTTTCGGGTCGTCTCTCTTCTCTAAGTGTCAGTTTGTATCCCACCAGGGAGAGATGGCCACCAGTTCATGCGGAAACATTAAAGATTGGAAAATTGGGGAAAAAACTTCGCATTTTTTAGGACGATCCAAAAAAATTTGGGCGATTAATAAAACAAAATAAAGTCACTGAAAAGTAATATCAGCATCAGCACGTCCTTTATCCATATATTTTCTTTAATAATTAATTTGTCATTGTTTAATTAGTGTTAATTTTGGTTAATTAGTTAGTTAATTTTGGTTATAGTTAGTGTTAGAAAAATATTTGAGTTATAGTTTTAGAAAAGAAATAGACAGTGTGTTAAAGAGGAAGAAGAAGAAGAAGAAGAAGAAGTTTGGGGAAACCAGGTTTTACCTAAAATCAATAACAAACATGGAGGTTCAATAGCGTTTAGAGATGACGATTTGGGATATTTGTTGAACGATCCAAATTTTGGTGTGGAAGAAAACCTAGACGGCGAATTAGCGAGAGAAAACGATGAATCACATCAAAATGAAGATAATAATGCATCGAAAAATCAGGTATTATGTTAAGAAGCTCAAAAACCCACTTTGTATGCGTTTGTATGTGAGCGGTAATAAAAAAAATTCATTTTTGCATGCATTTAATGCCATGGACGCCCCAGAATCGGAAGATAATGGAGTACCATATCTACCGATTACACACTATTGTGCCAAAATTATGGTATAATCGGTAGTCTCGTGAAGATTACTTACTACCGATTAAACAAAATCCCCAATTTGAATTTTGTTCGAATTTCTGTTTGCATAATCGGTAGTTTAGGAACACTTATTATTTACCGATTATGTTTGTTGCTCCAAAAATGAATTTCTCCAAACCTATAAATTTATATTTTACTAACTTTGTAATCGGTAGTATATGCTATATCGTTATCTACCGATTACATTGTAATCGGTTGTTGTTTAACAAATTAAATCTCCGATTATACTTGTTTTTGTGTACAAAATTTATCTTGATTTTTTTCTATAATCGGTAGTATGGGAACATAATTAACTACTGATTGTTGTTAATCGGTAGTAAGGGGATATAATTAATTACTGATTGTAGTTAATCAGTAGTACGGGAACATAATTATGTACCGATTATTGTTGTCTAACTCATTGTTATTTTATGTAGATTATTGAATTGGTTAATCATATTTCATACGAGGGTCCTGATACTTCCCTATACTATGCAAATAATTTGGTATGCTACCTACCCGCTCTTGTCTTGTTCTAAGAATGTATGTTACATGGTTAGGCTTATGATATTTGTTTTGTTATATGCGCATTAAGACATTTGGAAGTAAGGCGGAGGCAAATGAATGACTTATCAACAAGGCAAAAGAGAAGATGTGTGTTGTAGTTCAGAACAATTGCGTGAGAGTTGATCGATTTGAAATGATTTGTGAGAGAGGTGGTGAGCGAAAGAGTCACGTGGGAAAGGATCGTAAATACGTAAAGAAGACGGAGAGGAAATACCGAGGTAATTCAAAGAATATTGGATGCCCATTTAAGATTATCTTCAGTAAGTCCGACGGTAAGGAAGGTAAAGTATAAAAATGTTTAAAGTTGTTAATAGTCGTCACAACCACGAAGATTCGGAAAGTCTTGCTGGGCACGTTATGGTTGCCAAGTTAAAACCAAAAGAAATGGAGACGGTGAAGTCCATGAAAAACGTAATGAAAGCGAGTGTGTAATCCTATCTAAGATAAAGGCGGACGACCCCAACAACTTGTCTTCGTTGTCTACAATTAAGTCGGCGCTAGCAATAATCAAAATGACGGAATGGGATGGTCGAATGGTTATGCAACAATCAGAGTGGTTAGCCGAGAAACACAATTATACGTTGAGAAAAAAATAAAGGGATGGTAAGGTGATTCATATTTTCTTGGCACATCCGAAGATGATCCAATTGGCTCAATGCTTTCATCAAATTTTGTTTATAGATGGTACCTACAAGACAAACATGTACAACATGTCGTTTTTGAACATTGGTTGCCACACTTCGGACAAATGCACATTTACGATGGCGTGGGATTTAATGGATGCTGAGAACAATGTGAGTTTCATTTGGATGTTGCAAACATTAAGGTCAATTTATAATGGCGAACATTTTCCAAGGGTTATTGTTACGGATAACGATCAAGCCTTGATGAATGCAATAAATGTAGTGTTTCCGGAAGCTTAGAATTTTCTTTGTACGTGGCACATTCAATGCAGCATCAAATACAATTACAGACATCATATCCAAGCTAAAAAACGAAACAAAGGTACCAAGAGGTCGAAGGAAGAGGATAAACGTATTAGTAAACTAACCGTGGAAGAACGAGAAGAAGAGAAAAGGTTAGCTGATGAAAAGTAGGTCGAAGATGGAGGTATTTATTTCTAAAAGCAAGGGATAAGCTAGTTTGGTCAATGACGGAGGAAGTTTATGAATACAACTTGAAGAACTTTGAGTATGAATGGGTCAAGAACTATCCCAAACCAGTTAAGTATTGCAAAACACAATGGTTGGGACCGCATAAGGATAAGTTTGTGTTTGCATGGACATATATTTTGAACTTTGGGTATAGACAAATATTAATACAGAAAAAGATCATTTTGCATGCATTTAATGCAATGGACGTCCCAAAATCGGTAGATAATGGAGTACCATATCTACCGATTACACATGCATGTGCCAAAATGTTCGTGAATACTCTCCAAATAACTCATACTCATTATATCATTTTTCCTACGTTCTTCTCCTCGCCTCGGATAGAATTGCACATAGCCATACATAGCGATAAATCTTCTTCTACCGTGAACGGTTGAGCCATTAATCTTGAAGATGATTACTTCGATGTTGAAGAGTTAAAATGTATTGGAGGTGCATAAATGAGAAGAGGTCACCCTCCTTATATAGATTAGAGTCCTAATGGCTCTTATTTAAAAAAAAAAAGAGCCGTTGAGGCCTGGTATAACAGGAGTGTACAGAAAATATATACACTAAAGTTCGTACGAATATAAACAGTCGGAAGTATCGGGATCACCATTATCTACTGATTTACACAATCGGTAGTCTATGAAACTTTATTTACTACCGATTATAGATGTTTCCCCAAATTCGAAATTGAATTTTTTTCATAATCCATAATTGGCGGTCTACAAAATTGTATTTACTACCGATTGTACTCAACAAGTATAATCGGTAGTCTAGTAAAAAAAATTAGTACAGATTGTATATGTTGCCCCAAATTCAAAATTGAAAAAAATATCAAACTTCCAACATTTTCGTACTCTATAATCGGTAGTCTAAGAAATTTTTTTACTACCGATTGTATATGTTGCCCCAAATTCAAAATTGAAAAAATTATCAAATTTTTAGCATTTTCATACTCTATAATCGGTAGTCTAAGAAATTTTTTTACTACCGATTGTATATGTTGCCCCAAATTCAAAATTAAAAAAATTATCAAATTTCCAACATTTTCATACTCTATAATCGGTAGTCTAAGAAAAAAAAATTACTACCGATTATAGAAAATGAAAATGTTGGAAATTTAATAAATTTTTCAATTTTGAATTTGGGGCAACATATACAATCGGTAGTATAAGTAATTTTCTTACTACAGATTATAATGTAAAATGTGTCCAAAAACCAAGCAGTTCCATCAGTAGGTGTAATCGGTAGATAATTATCAACCGATTTTAGATCAGTGGATGTGATCGGTAGATAGTTATCTACTGATAGTGTATCAACATGCTTAATCGGTAGGTGATGCAAACCACTTATCTACCGATTTTAATGTAAAATTTTAACACAAAGTTACTTATTAAAAATGAGTCTCTTGCAAATCAATCGATAATTCACAAAAAGAACATAAAATCCATTCATCATCCATAAAGTAATCCATTCATCATCCATAAAGTAAACATAATGTTAGAACATTAAACAAGTTTCTTGGAAATCAATTGAAAATTATATTCTCTAACAAGATAACCACAAACTAATTTCTAGATTTTTTGGTTTTAGTACGAGGACGATGAGCACCAGGGACATATCTTTCAGCATCAGAGACATTGGCTTCAGCATCAGGAACATTGGCTTCACCATCAGCACTCGATGAACCACGAGATCTTTTAATGTGCTTTGTTGTTGGCCTCTTAGGATTATTCGAAGCTTTCTCCCCAAACTTGCTTGCATAAGCTTCATTATCAATGTTATCTATTAGGTATTTATGCTCTTTCATCTTATTAATTGATAAAGGCACTCCCGCATTTATACACCCAGTAATCTTCTTGGAGAAAAACGCAAACCTTTTTTTCTGTTTTTATGCAATAACAATCAAACATTATTATCTAAAATATTGAGCTGTAATATTAAAATCAAAATGAAATAACATTACGTACCAGCCTTTCATAACCAGAATGTTTGTCTTTTATGATACAAGTATAATCGGACACCTTGGTGGTCTTTCCTTTATCTCCATGGATCACATGAAGATGAGAATGCTCCCGGTACCATACCATATAGCCTGGATCTACTTTATCACCTCGGTTGACAGGTCTCCCATCGTTGATCATATATTGCATCTTGTTATTCTAATCTTCAACGGATGGGTTACCAGAGTAAACTACTGTGATAGAGTCCTTACCACATACAAAATTCTCCACGTCCAATTTGAAGCTACCACGCATGTGACTCCAAGGTTCTTCTTGGACATAACCGAGTCGACGCATCACCCTAGAGGCATTGTACATAACATATCCAGTGGTATGCCACAAGGGTCCATAGTAAAACAACAACTCAGACCTTCCCGTTATATGTCCACTAGCTCGGTCTTCCATGATGGATCAAATCATACATCTTTGGACGCCATCAAGTTTAATTTCCTTTTCAAAGAAATCAACTCCTGGTCCTTAGACCTTGAACAATTGTTGTCGAAGATGTATTTTATTCCTCTGGGTGTTCCTTTCTCCCATATCGGATTCTCTTTGGCCAACTCGAGGGACGGGAAGTGGTCATAGATCCATGTCTAGTGTACATATCAAACCAAGTATGAGAAAATTGATTCTTAAAAGTGAAAAAAATAAATAACAATCAAAGCATCAATAGAGTTACCAAAATACCTGTAGTAGGCTCATATTCCTGGCAATTTGGCTAATTGATTCCCTCGATACCTTTCTTAACTCTTCCATCAAGAACGCATGGCATGCGGTGCCCCACGAGTAGTCACCAACTTTATTGAGAGGATGCAAAAGTTGTAGAAGGTTGGCGTCACTTTTGTCGCTAAACTCTGGATTCATTTCTTCTTTATTCTTGGTTACTTTGAACATATTCATCAAGTGAACCATGTTGAACTGTCTATTTTTGTAACGAAAGCACCGGTTGAACTCAATGTCGGATGTCACTCGATCCCAACCGATGCACTTCTGAGTGTAAAAATAAAGTTGTTCGCAGCTTAACTGCTTCACATAATCAAACTTGACGGTTGTACCATGGTTAGCGAGACTAAGAATCTGCACCACATCATCTGGGGTGATCGTCATCTCTCCAAACGGCATGTGGAAGGTATCGGTCTCAGGATACATTCTCTCCAGGAAGGCTGATATCGTCACCCGTCATGCTCTAACATTGAATTCTCGGCAGCAGTTGATAACCCCGAGTGATAAATGGTTTGTTTGAACCTTTCACACTCACCATCTAACGGCCAGTCTTTCATTTTTCTTGGTGCAGTTGTAGGTTTAGTAGACGAACCGCATGATAATGGTCCTAATATACATGACAAATAATAAAATAATTAGAATAACGGTTAACACTTCTACGAATAAAAATACAATAACTTAAGAATTGTGTTTTATAATTATTACCACAGTTGAATAAATTTCTTTGGCCCAAGAGTTTTTGTATCCAAATAATAGATCTCCTTCATCTCTTGGTAACCCAGGAATTTGGCCTGCTTCAATACCCTTAATCTTCAAAGAGGCGGGGACTTGGTGTCCTCCTTTCTTCTTAATTACCTTCTTTGTACCTTGTCCTTCTCCTTGTGTAGCACTTGGTTCTCCTTCTTCTAGGTTTATAACTCTTGGAAAACTTGGTTCTCTTTCTTCTTGGTTTCTAACTCTTGGAACACTTGGTTGAGTTCCTTCGATGATAGAGATTTCGTAGCGCTCTTTTCTCTTATTGCACTAGTTGTTACTTTCTTACCCCCTTCACGACGAGGCCCCGAAAGAATTGTATCTTGGGCTTGCTTAGCTCGCCTTTCTCTAAAAAACAAAATAAATAATTATTATTTTCAAGAAGACACCGTTTAGTCACTACATAGTCGATAGAAAAAGTACATAAACATCAACCGATTGTTCATAATCGATAGTCAAATAAACAAACTAACAACCGATTGTTCATAATCGGTAGATCGGGACCTAGATTATCTCCCGATTATGCATAAAATTTGGAACAGAAGACTCTAAGCTATAGACATACATATAATTGGTAGTCAAAAAAACAAACTAACAACCGATTATGCATAATCGGTAGCTCGGGATCTACATTATCTGCCGATTATGCATAAAAATTGGAACAAAAAACTCTAAACTATGGACACACATACAATCGGTAGTCAAATAAACACAATAACAAACGATTAAAACAACCGGAAGTCAAATACATAACCTATCTACCGATTGAAAACATCTAACATAATCGGAAGTTAACAACTACTACATATCTACTGACTGAAACCATGTAATATAATCGGTAGTTAGATAAAAAAATTAACTACCGATTAAGCCTAAATTTTGGTACAGGAAGACAATCGGTAGTTAATGACTAAATCTAACTACCGATTATTGTCAATGTTTTTGAGGAATCACTAACTTTCATAATCGGGAGTTTAAACCTATACGAAACTACCGATTAAGCCTAAATTTTGGTACAGGAAGACAATCGGTAGTTAATGACTAAATTTAACTACCAATTATTGTCGATGTTTTTGAGGAATGAAGAACACGACCATAATCGGTAGATAAATACAAACACGAAACTAACGATTATATGAAATAACCGAAAACCCTAGAAGTTATATCGACGATTTCATTCGATTGAAGCAAAATAAACACAAATAATGGTAAGCGCTTACCTTATTGGAGCCGTTCTGGAGAGGCTGATTGTCGGAATCAGTCTCCGTATCTAGATCATCATCTTCGTGTTCTTTGTGTTCTTCATCTTCTTCACTATGTTCTTCAACGATCTCTTTGTTTCTTATTCTCTCCGAAAAATTTGGCCAATTAGTATTATCATCTTGACGGCTTGTTTGCTTCTTTCGAGCCATCTTTAGATTGTAATTATGACGATGAATTGGTACAGCGATTAACGATTAACGACGAGGAAATTCTTTTGCACAATCGGTAGATAGAACGAAAAGAAGAAGAAGAAGATAAGAAGAAGAGAAACTATTTCTAATCGGTAGTTATAAATGAAATGAGTTTAGGTTTAGGTTTTATACTTTTACTAGTGAAATGGTATATACGTATTTTTACCTACTATTAGGCTATTCCATAGCCACATCTATTGGCTGGGTATAAATAAGTCGCCCCAAATTATTTTTGAGTCGCCCTAAAAAATGCTAGGAAAAAAAAAGGATCAACTTAGATTACCATTTATGTTATTAACTTCAACTGGCTATATTTCGAAACGCATTTCCGAAAACGACGAACAAGGAAAAGTAGTACTACTCATCCAGTAAAGGAATTATCTGCATTGGAGGGTGTATCATGAGGCTTTCAGAAATTTGATATGCAAGATAAAGCTAACACTCTTAATCTTCACGGTATCTTTTAGCTAAAAATTAAAACGAACTGCAGTTAATTTTTAAGAATGAAGACCATTACAGAGTTCATATCGAAGAATGAACACCATCAGATAGTTCATTTTACATAGTGAACTCAACTTCATAAGTATTTATACTATAATAATGGACTATCATTACGAGTTCATTCTACAAAATGAACTACTAGAATGAACTCCATTAGTTCATTCTACAAAATGAACTACCATCACGAACCACCATTACAAATTTATTATACAAAATAAACTACCATTGCGAGTTCATTCTACAAAATGAACCACCATTACGAGTTGATTCTACAAAATGAACTACATTACGTGGAGAGAAGAAAATAGAATCTCATTGTTGATCAATATCTACTGTAAAATTATATATTTCTTTGCTAACAAAGGGTAAAAATATTTTGCTCCTATGCTAAAAGTTAAAGAAAACATCAAATGATAAAAAGTCTCTCCCTATTAGAGAGATAGAGAATTTGGTATTTTCAGGCGACAGTGCTAGGGAGACATCGAATTTTGACCCGCTTTTTACATCGAATTATGTGGCATGTAACTAAGTCCTAGATTTAGAATGGTAAATCCGGATAAATCGCTATGGACCAGTGCCTACGCGACATGTAGGTGGGGTATTTTTTTATGTTAAAATCTGGGATCTTTTTAGCATTTTTGATTTTCAGGAGTGACAGACGATTTATAAAATAGGTCTGGAGTTATCGGAGGCCATCTACTTCTTTCATGATTGAGTCTCCGTAAAACAATAGACAAGTTTGTATTTTCAGGGGCAATTACATAATATCTGATATAAGAGCAATTCCAGTGGGCATTGGTATTTAGCCAATATGCCAAGCCACGTGGTTTGGCAAACTCGATTTTGGGCAGTGGGGAATTGAAAAATTAGCCAAGTATAACCAATTCTTTCATAAACAAATATTTTTTTTAAAATGGGTCCGTTTTTTATATAAATAATTTCTTTTTAGTTAAATGAAACCGGTTTTTATTTTTAAAATCAGTTTATATATATATATATATATATATAATAAATTAAAATAACTAACTTAACTAAATTTAATATAAAAGATTATTTTATTCGGTCTATGTTGAGTCGAGCGGCTCAACATGAATCGATCGACTCAACTTGAACCTGGATGATCAAACCATCCAAAATATCCAATTATCAAATCATTTTTTGGATTTGCATATCCCATTATGGGGTGGTAATTGACAAATTAATCACACAATACCCATCCCACTTGCTGTAAGGGCCGGGAGCATAAATTAGGTGTTGTTTCTGCTTATAATCAGATCGTTTTCGAGGAAAAAAACGTAACAACAGATTCAGAAAGTTCACTATTCATTCGATCTATGTACGTGGGCCATAATTTTATTATTCTTATTTATAACTATGTAACGGCTACTAAGGATCTTCACCCCCACAAAAGTGAGCCACCAGAGCGTCCCCCAAAATCCAAATACTGTAGCATCAAAGTAGCCGTTACAAAAGAGACCCTAAAATCCCCATCTCTGCAATTTACTCCTCCATTGAAGACCCTGATTCTTGAATCTTCAAAACCCTAATCTTGATTGTTGATTCTATCCACAGAGACAACCGAAGAATGGATTCAACTCAAAGAATGAAAAGTGGGATAAATCTCCCAGTTGGAATGGCTCAAACATCATTACATTTAGAAACAACATTTAGAGCCATATCAAAATTGACATCACCATCAAAGAAAACAATATACAGTGATAGATTTATCCCTTGTAGATCATCATCAAGACTTGATACTTTTGAGTTAATTGATAAACCCTCACCTGTTAAAGAAGGTGGAAATGAAGCTTATTCTAGATTATTAAAAGCTGAACTTTTTGGTCCTGAATTTGCTTCTGTTTCTCCTGGTGGTGGTGGTTCACCTATTAGTCCTAGTAAGAATATGTTAAGGTTCAAGACTGAACCTTCTTCACCTTCTTCTCCTTCAATTCTAGGGCATGATAGTGGGATCTCTAGTGAAGCTTCTACGCCTCCAAAACCACCTCGGAAAGTACCTAAGACTCCACATAAGGTAAACAACTCTCCCCCTTTATCTTTAGAATTTATTTATTTTAACTTGAAAAAAGTTAGATATTGATTTGTTAAATGTAGGGTTTTTAGACGAGAAATTCAATTTTTAGAAGCTTTCGACTCTATAATAGGAATGATTGCTTATTGAGGATTAAATGGATTTGTAGGTTTTGGATGCACCTTCACTTCAAGATGATTTCTACCTGAATCTTGTTGATTGGTCCTTACAAAATGTCCTTGCTGTTGGATTGGGTACTTGTGTTTATCTATGGACTGCTTCGACTAGCAAGGTAAAGAATTATGTTCATTACATACCACATTGTTATTGTTATTGTGAATCTGTGAGTGTTTATTTCCATCGCTAGAGAATGTATTTGAATTTAATTATTTTATTAGGTTAGAGATGGGTTTGTGACTAATTTTTGTTTACTTAGGTGACGAAATTGTGTGATTTGGGACCTGATGATGGTGTATGCTCGGTCCAATGGACTCGCGAGGGATCATATCTGTCTATTGGAACAAATCTTGGTGAAGTTCAGGTAAAGATTCATATTTTTTACCATATTGAAGAAATGAAACTAGCAAAATCTTTTTGTTAATGGCTGATATATGGTGAACACAAGAAAATCACCTTTGTATGGGGAGAATTTATATGTTCAAAATATTTGTTTCCATTATTCGAAGGAAGGAAACTAGCAAAATCTTTTAGTTAATGCCCGAGATATGGCGAACTCCAGAATATCACTTCTGGTGTTGGAGATAGTATACAGACAGTTATATGGGTTAAAAGACATTGTTAATGCCGCCAAAAAACCAATCAAAATGACGTAATAGTTCCACCTTGAAACTACTGAACTCTTTAAGTTAATGGACAAAATATGGGGAACACAAGAGAATCACCCATATGTAGGAGAATTTACACGTTCGAAAATCTATATGGGTCGATGAAGTTATTGAAGCCACTGAAAAAACAGTTTAATGCCACAATAGTTCCACCCTGAAACTACCAAAAAGTTTTAGTTAATGGCCGAAATATGGGGAACACAAGAAAATCACCCCTGTGTGAGAGAATTTATAAGCTCAAATATTTATGAGTTGAACGAAGTTGTTCCAAAAAACAATTTAATGCCAGAGTAGTTCCACCCTGAAAACTTTCTATTTTACAACACAGTGAAACTTTTGTTTATTTTGCTATTCTAACAGATTTGGGATGGCACTCAGTGCAAGAGGGTTCGTACAATGGGTGGACATCAAACAAGAACGGGTGTGTTGGCATGGAGTTCACGAATACTCTCTTCTGGCAGTAGAGACCGTAACATACTTCAACATGATCTTCGTGTTTCAAGTGACTTTGTTAGCAAGCTTGTGGGCCACAGGTCTGAGGTATTATCTTTTAGAGTTTTTGGATTAATGTATGTCAACTGCAGGAAAATGGTAGCAACCTAACTCTTCTACTCGTACTCTAATTAGGTTTGTGGGCTGAAATGGTCCCACGATGATAGGGAACTTGCATCAGGTGGAAATGATAATCAGGTGTCACCTTGAGCTCCTCGTTAATTATTTTTTGTTTCCTTAGTTCTAGCTTTCATAACAAAGGTACTAACATGGTAACTTTTATTTCATGTGCTCTTTTTGTCAGCTCTTAGTTTGGAACCAGCATGCAACTCGGCCAGTCTTAAAATTTACACAGCACACAGCTGCCGTCAAGGCCATTACCTGGTCACCGCACCAAAATGGCCTTCTTGCATCGGGCGGAGGAACTGCTGATCGTTGCATTCGATTCTGGAACACCACAAACGGAAACCAGTTGAAGAGTGTGGATACAGGCAGCCAGGTTTTTGTCCTTAAATTCAGACATCAAGTGATCCAAATCTATTCTATATTACCTACTAATTTATCTTCACACTCCCTTGAAGGTCTGCAATCTAGTATGGGGTAAGAATGTAAATGAGATAGTCAGCACTCATGGGTATTCCCAGAATCAAATTATGGTGTGGAAGTATCCATCAATGTCAAAGGTAAAAAAGTTGCTTCTTACCCTAATATTAGTCTAAAAACATAACTTCGAAAGAACCAAAGGAATCACCATATATTTCATTTTCCTCGATGCGTAAAATATCAAAATGAACTTCGCTTTATTTTGACACTCTATTTTTTTGGCTTGAATTTTTTTTGGCCAAAGAGAATCTAATCAATTTTTTGGTAAACCAAATCGGACAACAGATAGCAACCCTGACCGGTCATACTATGCGAGTACTATATCTTGCAACGTCACCTGACGGGCAGGTATTAATCTTTCTCTAGACAATGATTTCGGCCAGTTCCATTATGCTTTTCCACATCTTTTTTCTTTCATTTTAGTCAAGTGAACTGAACACCTTACCTGCGTGTAGACAATTGTAACTGGAGCTGGGGACGAGACACTGCGATTTTGGAACATCTTTCCTTCTATGAAAGCACCGGTATGTCCTTCACCTATCTCTGCAATAAAAACACTTATGTAAGTTCTTTGCCACTTATATCGGTGCTGTTATTTTGTACCAGGCATCTATGCGAGACAGTGGACTTTGGTCTCTTGGTCGAACACATATTAGATAGCAAGTTGATTGCATGCAACTGCGACAGACATTTTTTTTGTAAATGGAAAGTTAGCTGCGTGTTTTATGTCAGTTTTATTCGTTTCCAGTAAAGTATTGGATAATCCATTAATCATGTAAAAGAAAATAAAGAAAGAAAATTGCAGTGTTGTAAAGGGTTTCTTGATCCAATATCTTTTTGAAAACTTACACCAAATTAAGGGTTTGTTGATCCAAAACATATTTAAGAACTTGCACTAAATTGAGAGTTCAGAAAGTTTTGTACTTGTTGTTGTTAATTTAGAGATGAAAGGGAGAACAATAAGTGGTTTTGTATTTAGAGTTTTAGCGCCTTATGTTGGACTTGTTTTATCTCTGCAAGGCAACTACCCAGGGGCGGAGCCACATTAAAAGCTGGGTTGTGCAGTTGCCCACCCAGCCCATATACCTCCCAAGTCCGAGTTGAGCTATTTCAACCTATTTTTAGCTAGCTCATTTGCACCCTTCTATATATATTGGTGATTTGTCCATCCATAAAAATAGAAGGATTTTTATGCAGTCATCTATTAAACAATTGGATACTTCAAAAAAAATAAAAATAATTAATCGATTGGTTTTAAACAATTGGATACTTCAAAAAAAATAAAAATAATTAATATATTGGTTTTAGAAAATTGACAAGTTTCTACATTTGTTTCAAAGGATAGTGTTTATTGAAGTTTGAAGCAGTTTTATGTACTTCTACCTCTCATCTTAAGAAGCTTTTTTTAGAAGTCGTGAATGCTGTCTCTTTGCCGTGTTGAGTTAACCTTCAACCACTACTTCAAGCAAGGAAAGACCATGAAATTTTTGGGATTTCGGGAGTTCCGGAGTAGCCACTACTCCCAGAAGGAGCATTTTTGAAAGAGTGGCTCTTGTCTAACAAAAGTCGTCCAAAACTTGGATGCCAAGCGTCCAAGGCAAATAGTCAACATCAACAATTTTATTTTTCAAGAATCACTTTAACGGTCAAGATTATAAAAGACGTGGATAATAATTTTGACACTAGCTAGTTAATTCTGAAAATACCAAATTACCCTTCCGTCCCCAGTCGAACTATATCCATTCCACGGGACTTGAAATAAACCAAAAAAACCTCAGTTTCGTAGTTTTCCTGTGATTCCTTCCTTCCTTCGTGTTCATCCTTAAAAAAAAGACCTAAGTTTGTAACCCTAATTTAAATTCAAATTAATTTGTTTTTGATCCCTAAGTTTGTATACTGGTTGATGCTTGGTTACAAAATAGAATGATTTTTTCCAGATTAGGAAGATCAGTGCCTCGTTCGGCACGATATATCCAAAGAGTAAGATCTTATTTTGATGTTTATCAAAGTATTTTAATTTTTCAATGATTTGGTTGGTTTTGGATTGTCGGTTTGGTTCTAAAAATTAGGATCTTTGTTGTGCAGAATGGATTATTATGTGGGAATGGTGGAAGGTCTATTAATGAAGGGCTTTTGCAATCGGTTAATGGGAACGTTGTAGGGGAAATTGTTGGATTAGGGTTCGTAAGGGGTTATCTGACTTCTATTCGTGGTGGTAGTAAAGATATTTTGTCCAAAAATTACCTATCAAATGATTTTGCTCTTGCAAACCCTAAATTACGTCGGTTTTTCTCGAGTGAAGCCCCCCAAAAAAGTAAGATCCATTTATATGAATAATGAGTTATTTAGACTCTGAAATGGGAAAACGTTTGATTATTTTATGTACAGTTGATGCAAAGAGGATGGTTTTTAATTGATGCAATTTCATTTTAATTTGTTTAATGCATTTATAGATTATGAGAACTATTTCCCGAAGGAGAAAAAAGAAATTCCTAAAGGAAATTCCCAGAAGACGGAATCCAGCTCCAAGAGTGGTATGTTTCTCAAAATATTTTTATATTTATGCATTAGTTCTGACCTGATTTAGTCATTATTAGTACTGACCTGATTTAGTAATTATAGTGCCACAACAGCATTGTCTGTTGATATGCAGAGATGTGATATGTGCTGCTTAAGGATTTCCTTATGCTATTAGAATACATTATATGATCTGAATACCGGCGTTTGAGTTATTTTCGTTTTTTTAAGCAATCATGCAAGGTTTCAGAATCATAGAAATGAGTTAGCTTATTTCTATTTCAGAGGAAGCGCGCACCGGTGAGGAGGGGGATAGCTTCTTAAAGCAGTTTCAGAACTTCCTTACTCCTTTGATATTTATTGGATTGGTTCTTTCCTCTTTCAATTTCGGTTCCAGTGACCAGAAGCAGGTGACACTTCCTTTGTTTGTTTCTAACACTTTAATATGGATCACACGCAGTGAATCGTATAATTTGGAATTTACCACTACTACGTTATGTGATGAACGAGCATAGTTTCTTTGTTTGTCTCCTTTGGGGATTTATATACGCCCTCAATGTTTCTTTTTTCTCATGGAGTCGTCGTAGTTCTATATTTTGTTTTGGGATAGTACTTTATATTCATACTCTGACTAATCATTGATATTACAGATTAACTTTCAAGAGTTTAAAAACAAACTTCTTGAACCTGGATTAGTTGATCATATTGTTGTGTCCAACAAATCAGTGGCAAAAGTTTTTGTCAGGAGTGCACCACGCATTCAAACCAACGATGAAGTGAAAGAGGGAACTATTGATGGCACGCCTGCTATTGGAAATGGGGCCCAGTATAAATACTATTTTAACATTGGAAGTGTTGAATCTTTTGAGGAAAAGCTGGAGGAAGCCCAGGAAGCTTTAGGTGTAAATTCACATGATTTTGTTCCTGTAACTTATGTCGCTGAGACACTCTGGCACCAAGAGCTGATGAGGTTTGCCCCAACACTTTTGATTCTTGGATCTCTCTTGTATATGGGACGGAAAATGCAGGGTAGCATTGGAGGACTAGGTGGTGGAGGAGGGGGTGGTAGGGGTGGAATATTTAATATTGGAAAAGCCCATTTCACAAAATCGGATAAAAATACAAAAAACAAGGTCAGTTTTATTACTCTGCTTCTAGTTTACTGCCATCTTTCTTACAAACAGTAAGGCTTTCCATATATACCACGATGTTCGTTAGTTCTATCGAACCCTCCTTGGATTGATGCGGTACTCCTTGATAAGCAATTCTTCCTGCCTTCAAATGATTCATTTGATATCTATTTTTTGATCCAGATATATTTCAAAGATGTAGCTGGCTGTGATGAAGCGAAGCAAGAAATCATGGAGTTTGTACATTTTCTTAAAAATCCAAAGAAATACGAGGAGTTAGGAGCTAAAATACCAAAAGGTGCTCTTCTTGTGGGCCCTCCTGGAACAGGGAAGACACTGCTTGCAAAAGCAACTGCCGGGGAATCTGGTGTACCCTTCCTATCTATATCTGGCTCTGATTTTATGGAGATGTTCGTTGGGGTTGGACCATCTAGGGTGAGGAGTTTGTTTACAGAAGCCAGAAAATGTGCACCTAGTATTATATTTATTGACGAGATTGACGCAATTGGTCGGGCAAGGGGACGTGGGGGCCTAACAGGTTCCAATGATGAACGTGAGAGTACTCTCAATCAATTGCTTGTGGAAATGGATGGGTTTGCAACCACTGCTGGAGTTGTTGTACTTGCTGGAACTAATAGGCCTGATATTTTGGATAAAGCCTTGCTGAGGCCAGGCCGATTTGATCGTCAGATTTCAATAGACAAACCTGATGTCAAAGGCCGTGACCAGATTTTCCGTATCTATCTAACAAAGATTAAACTTGATCACGAGCCATCATACTATTCTGAGAGACTTGCAGCGTTAACTCCTGGGTTTGCTGGAGCTGACATTGCAAATGTTTGCAATGAAGCTGCCTTAATTGCAGCAAGAAAGGAGAGTGCGCAAGTCACAATGGAACACTTTGATGCAGCTATTGATAGAATCATTGGTGGCTTGGAGAAGAAAAACAGGGTATTCTAACCTTAATCTGCTGGTTCATTTATTTATCTATATACATGTTTTTCTTACTTAGTATGGTCTTCTACATCATTGATAACCATATCACGTCACGTGCCCTAAACATTTGCTGCATCTGATTTTTCTTTATGATCTCAGTAAAATATAGTTGGCATGGTTGTCTCCAGTTGTTTGAAAACCTAAAAGCAGAGGATGCGCCCTACACTTCTATTATTATTACATTAGACTTGATTGTTCTGTTTTTTTCTTCTTTCATATCATTTAAGCACTGTGCAGGGAATGCTACAGATCTTTAGTCATGGATTGTATCTGGTCAGAACTTTGGAAGTCTTCCATAGAATAAACAGTTAGCAAAATTTATATTTGGTGTGCAGCTATGTACTTGTTACAGAGCACATGAAAGATTCTACCAAATCATAGTAGGATTAATTTTTAAATTAGTTATTATTTTATGACCCTGTCCAAGAATCCTAAGGCGTTCATATTGTCCTCCTGCTTCCGCTGAGCAGGTAATTAGCAAGTTGGAAAGAAGAACTGTTGCTTACCATGAATCTGGCCACGCTGTTGCTGGGTGGTTTTTGGAGCATGCAGAGCCCTTGCTTAAAGTTACGATTGTTCCACGTGGTACTGCAGCACTTGGGTTTGCACAATATGTCCCCAGTGAAAACCTTCTAATGACCAAAGAACAGCTCTTTGACATGACATGCATGACTCTTGGTGGTCGAGCTTCTGAGCAGGTACTTATACTTCTCCTTTCTTTTCTTTTCTTTAAAAAATGTACTTGACTATCGCAATTTGCCTTTCCACCAAATATGTAATCCCATAGAGGGCAAAATCCTGGACTTGCTTAGTAGCTAGCCAGTTCGGTATTCAAGCCTCTCAAGATTCAGTTTTTTTTTATTTACAAATGGCTGAGAATTTCTAAAGCCTTTTCTATTTGTGGAATTGCCTGGTAGTGTAGCCATCCTGGATAGCCGGAGTGTTTGATATGCTCTTTTTTGGTGTAGGTTTTGTTAGGGAAAATCTCAACTGGTGCTCAGAATGACTTGGAGAAGGTGACCAAAATGACCTATGCCCAAGTATCCATCTATGGTTTCAGCGACAAGGTAGGTCTCCTTTCTTTCCCTCCAAGAGAAGATTCCATGGAGATGACCAAACCCTACAGCAGCGAGACCGGGGCTATAATTGACAGTGAGGTGAGAGAATGGGTAGGGAAGGCTTACAAGCACACAGTAGAGCTGATTGAGACCCACAAAGAGCAAGTGGCGCAGATTGCGGAACTACTATTGGAGAAGGAAGTCCTTCACCAAGAGGACTTGGTTCGAGTACTTGGGGATCGTCCGTTCAAGTCAAGTGAACCAAATAACTATGATAGATTCAAGGATGGTTTTGAAGAGGAAAAAGACGAGAGCTTGAAGGCCACAGATGATGGGTCTTCATCCGAACCCATACCTGTCCCTGCCTAGAAATAATACGATAACAAAAACGTCTCTTTGTAATACTAGAACTTTTCTTTCCATTGTTTGATCTCCTTTTTCCCGAATTTAAATGAACGAATTGTACAGATCAACAATATCTCCTAGAGCAAGTGTTTTGTCTTAAATAACATCTGCTTGGGAGAATTAGTTATACTAGTAATCTGTTGTGTTGATCTACTATTAAGTGCGAGTTTGGGTTCTCTGTGAATTCAAACGTGCCCATCTGGCCCATGGTTAGGCAAAATTTGAAAAGTGAAAGACCCAGTGTATGGGACGGGGTAAGTATGTTGCTTCTAAAATTGATGCTCTTTTGAGACCTAACTTCAGAGAAAAAAATAAAAAAGTACAAAAAAAGAAAAGCTGATGCTCACCTAGAATTTTGGATATGTACCCTATGTGGAGATCTAAAAATAAGAGATTTTGATAACATGGAGTATAAACAAAGTTTTGTTTTGATAAGCAACTTCAGTGGTAGTTGTGTTAATATTAGTTTTAATACAATTATCATTTAGTAGTAGAATATAAAATCTATAATTAAACTAAAATAATTTTAAAATAAAAAAATAGACAATGTAGATTTGGATAACAGTATCTAAAAATAGATATTTTTATTCATATTTTCATTACCAACTAATCCCGATTTTTCCTTATCTAATTATGGTTAGAGAGAATTTTTTTGGTTTGAGTATTTAAAATTCTATGTGACATTAAATTTTTTTAGAAACCCAAGAGATACTCTAAGAGTATCTATTTTTGGATACTTCCATACATATGTAACATATCCACATCATTGAATTGATCATTGAATTGTTAGTATTTGAAATTTTAAAAAAAATCTAAAAATAAATTCTCTCTTTTAAAATATTATTGTTAAGATCTTTTATATATATAATTTAAAATATTAAATTATTAAAATAAAATAAAACATTTCGGTAGGTTTTGAGTTAAATTTTTACTGTAATAATTTTAAACTGACTAAATTATTTAATAATGGATTAATTGAAATTTTATTTTACCATTACCTTTGGCTTTGTTAATTTTTATTACTATTTCCGGTCAAAAGTCCACAAGGCCTAACAATTATCACCTTCCTTATGTATTCTATTTCTCTATTTTCTCTCTTTTCCGATTTTCTCTTTCATCTTTTTTTCTCTTTCTGATTTTCTTTCCTACTTCATACATCAATGGCTACTGTATTACTTCATGCTTTTCTATTTTTCAATGGAATCAAAAAAGCTTTTGTCGGATACTATGGCCTTGATTAGTAAGCTTTCCAATGGAGTAAGAAAAGTGGTCTTAATTAGATAACCCGTGACTACATAGGTTTATCCCGAAAGCATCCTATGGTTATAAATTAAGTTATGAACTCATCAATTTAGCTATTCGATAAAAAATATCGGTTTGAGGAGTATCTTCAAAAGAGAACAAGGTTTCTGTTAGAAGATTTATAAGCGAAACCTCTAAAGATATTTGGCGTTCAATCTGCTAGGAGTTTTCACAGGTGTAGGAATACAACTAAAGCGGGTAATTTGGTAGGTATATTTTGTCTCTATTACACCTGGACTAGATCCTGGAGTTTTTCTGCAGTTGCAGTTTTCCTCGTTAACAAAATTTTGGATGTCTTGCTTTACTTTTATTTCTGCTTTGTATTTGATTGATTAATATAATTAAAGTAATTTCAAGTTGTACATAAATCATCCTTGTGATTTAATAATCATCAAAATAGATTATCCCAGGATATTCCTTGTCTTCTTTTATCATTGATTAAAGTTCATGTAAGGAATTGTCTATTAGGTTCCGAAATTAAAAATTGATGGTGTACTTGCTACCCTTCCTTTTTTAATTGGTATGAAAGCAGGAAAACACCGAAAAGACCTAATAGTCTGTGTTTGTAAGCGATCTTAACCTATAAACATGAATTTGAGTTTTTTACAATCGAGTTCAATTTACGTACCTCCAGGATTTGACGATACAAACTGTCCGTGGTGGAAAATTACAATATGAGTATTTCTGCAACACCGTTATTTTAATACTTGGGTTTTAGTCATTGATGGATATGAAAACCAAAAAGTACTTATCAATAACTCAACCACTGAGTTTAGATTGAAGGAATTCAGGGAGTTTAATAAAAAGAAAACTTCACTAGCAAAGCGAAATTCAGATGGTTTGAATGTTATTATCATGTGATAAGTTAAGATCTTAGACATCACATATATACATATGAGACCTCATAGGAAGCTTAAGATAACCTTGAGACCGTATTTGAGGGAAATACCTCAGAAAAGGATACTAGGCTTCAAATCATAACTTCTGACTGGGAAAACCTTCGTATGTGATGACACATTTGAAGTTTTTCACCATAAACTTTCTAAAATAGTGAATGCCTCACATTCATTAAAGGAAAATTATTCCAAAAAAGGATATTGTGTGTAAAATTTTCAGGTCTCTATCATCAAGATATACGAGTCTAAGAAGCATGCCATCAGAAAAAGAAACAATATTTCCACACTATCAAAAAGTTCTCTAGTTAGTAAATTAAATATCTTTGATCTTGAAAACTAGTATGAAATTAAAAAAAAAAAACGTCACTCTTAAAGCCGTAAATAATACTGGTTCATCTGAGGAAAAACCTTGTATATCAGGGACCGAGGAAGATATTCCATGACAATTTAAAAAAACTCTTAAGAAAAATAAAAAATATTTTTTCTAAAGATACATCATCTCCTTCTCATAAGTCTCAAAAATTTGCTTGGGAAGATGATGTTCAATGCTTCAAGTGTCGTGGATTTGGACACATATATCTAAGTTTTCGTAGTAAACAATGGTACAAAAATAAACCAAAATATACTGTTGTAGATGGTGGATTTTGACAAAGGTTAAAATAGTAAAGTCGCCTCTGCTCAGCAATAGAAGCGCAGAATAAAAGAATTTTGTATATGCTACTGACCCGGTATCATAAAATTCGTATTTTATATTCCGCAAGAGAACTAAATTATTAAACTCTCACTACAGGCATCTCATACTGATCATGTGCTCTCTCTGAAAGTATACATATAATATTAGAGCCTCGCCCGACTGAGCTTTCAATATTTTTATACATAACATCAATATTGTACAACGCAGTGCTTACTCCTTCATAATGATGGGACAACTCCTAGATGGATTACTCACTAATATATAACAACATTGTCCTCAAAATATCACTGGTGTTGATCGCAACTCTTTCCCAGATGATCTCTGACTATACAGAATAAGCATCCAGAACACATCTTTGTTCCCGAGTGGATGCCAACGCTCCTAGATAGATTGTCTACTAGTATAGAGCGACTTAATTCCTTTTTATATTCCCCGGTTGAATTTTTAGAGTGACTTATATCAATATTCAAACATTAAGTGAATAATATTAATTTATCATAACGCATGTCAAGCTGCTCACGGATGCACTAAATCGAAACATCACATCTTCGAGTATGCACTAAGTCGTCGCCGCACCAAATGCAAAGCTAATACTCCAATTGACCAATCCTTAATGATTATTCGACCTTGAGTAAAGCATTCCCAATGTTGGTTGCATTAAAAATCCCAATATTGGTCAAAATATAAAAAAAACCTAACCCAATTTATGACACATCATCACAGTCACCTTGTAGAAACGAAGCAACGGGTGTAGAATGGGGAAAAATATTCTCAACAATATATGTTCCTCTATGTGTCTACTATAACATACTAAAAGGGCATCTCATTCCGAGCAACGGTATAAGAGGTATGGCCTAAACCCTAGACGAACTACAAGCTGAAAACTGTCAGAATTTCAGTTAAAAAAATCCTGGAAGGTTGCTGTTTGCTTCATTAAATGGCCAAATCAAAAACTAAATCCTTCCACGTAGGGATATATCCAGCGATATTTTGACTCTGAATTGGGGTGGATCATCGAAAACGGACATCGTATGAAATCTTCAACGTTTTTACTAAAGAGCGATGTGTCTGAAATTTTTGACTTCCGAAGTTTTCGAACGTCTGAAGTTTTCAGGCATATGAACTAACACCCATGGGTGTAAATAACAATAATGGTCTTCGAAGTACGTAGATTTAGAGAACACATAAGACTTAAGAGCAAATAGGAGGAAAAAATAAAGAAAAACTAAAAAATACAAAAGAGTCGTGGGACCGGTGCCAACCGGCTATCCCTTGGCGGTCCCCACTCTTATATTTCATTACTTTATTTTAGGGTTTCCTCTTCCTATTAGAACTCATTTGCTCCTTCTACCAAAATCAAAAACTTTGAAATTCGAAAACTTCGAAAGTCGAGAACTTTGAAAGTTGAAAACTTCGAAAGTCAAATAATTCTAAATAGTTGCACACAACAAGTCGCCCACATTAAGTCTCTCTTATGACTAGGAAGGGCCTTATATGATTGTTGAGACTATATTTTGTGGACACTACAAGCTTGTCACTATGGGTAATGATCTAGTAGAAGTGATGATACATGGCAAATGGCTCAACGCCTTTGACGTCTAGTCATCTTACTAACTACGTCGAATTATTTCCCTAATTTCTTGTAATTTACTTTCCTCCAAAATGGATGCAATATAGCATACATACGCATTCGACAATCAAAATCCCAATTTCAATTCACCAATCTATTTGCCAATCATTTACTCATTCAAACCCCAAAATCAAACCAAACAAAAATCTCCCATCTCATCAACAAACAATTCAGTGTTCAACCATCTACGAAGTACCTAGAAGACGTCCGTCTCACGATTCTTGATAACTCGGACACTCAATGTCGATGCCATCTTCGAATCTGAATTTCATTCAAGTTCTTGCTTCACCCCCAGCGCGTTAGCAACAACCAATAATGCGATACATGAAATTTTGATATCTCTCATGTTTTATATGAGAGGATAAAGCGGCTAGAAGCATGATATCTTTGTTAAATCATATCTTATGCGTTATAGTGATGGATTCCAAGTGAGTTCAACTTGAGAACTTATTAATGATATAAATATTCATTATCAGTCATTCAAGACATATGCAAATGTTCTAAAGACATAAAAGGCGTTTTTGCATCAAGCTCGTCAGGCGTAATTCTGCACTGCCATGGTACAAAGTCGCTAGCTGAGAGCAATTGGTGATGAATCTAGGGATAACTTATATACCAAAATCTTTGTATGGATGTCCTCTAAAACATACTAAAAATTACACCAATCGGATAAACAAGCTGAGAGATATGATCGAAACAGTGAACCATCTCACAGCTGAAAAGTTCATGAATTCTTCCTGACTTTTTATTGTTTCGTCTTTTTAAGGCCTTGAACGAACTCAAAACTCAAATCTTTCCACGCTCGGAGATAGATGGTCTTCTAGGCATCAAAAAGTTGGGGTAGATCATCGAAAAAGGACATCGTATGGATATTTTACGACGTTTTCAGTGAAGAACTTAAATCTGAATTTTTCTAAGACGAACTATAACGAAATTCTTCATTCATTCACATAAATTTTCATTTGTTCCACAATTAAGGGACAATTTTATGCAATTATGAAGATAATGCAAGATACTTGGGCGCTCCCCAAACCATTCGGAAGTTAGAATTGTTATTATTGCGATTGGAGTCATTATCCTCTTCACTTGACTCGGAATCATGTCGACTCTCATCCGCGTCTTCTGGAGATACTTGAGGTCCATCATTACTTTGATTATTAATGGGAGTCTCTTCCTAGAAACAGCAACAATAATGCATATTCGTATTCCGTTCAAGATCATCATAAACTAGCCAGACGATGCTCTTTCAACCTTGCTAGTTCTACTTCATGGTCATTGCTCCTTAGGCAATCACTCGACATCAGTATCAACTCAAGCTGACTACGGAGCTTGTAAAAATATAACAACTAAGTTAAATTGTTCATTTTTCTTTTGTTTAGTAAAATCACCTCTACCCGGCAGTAGAAGCGTAGAAAAATAATAGACTATATGATACTGACCCGGTATCAGAAACATAAAACTTATATTTTATATTCCACAAGAGAATTAAAATATAAAGATTTTGTTATAGGCGTATCACACCGAAATCCTCCTAGTCCCACAAAAGAGGTAAATTTGTTCAGGCTAAAGATTTTTCTCAATCAAAGGCTTCTACTGATTTCAAGAATGTTATATTTTCACCATCAGTCAATGAAAAAAGGAATAAACTTCATCAAACTTCAAATCAAGTGCATCCAAAACTATGTAAAGATAATTATCACATTCCTTATGTTACTAAATGCTGCTTTTATTGTGGAAATATAGGTCACTTGCAAAGAGGATAGAGATTTCGTATAACTAATATCTCGATAGGTAAAAACGTTTCCCTTGATAATTCAGGTTGTGAATGTCCACTCTTTGAATCCTTCTCCCTAAATAACTTGGCGCAAGATCCACTCAATTTTAACCTAGTGAGAGCATTGGTATTTGTGAAATATATTATTCTAAGCAACCTGACGTAAGAGCCATACAAATTTAACCTAAGTTATGTTTCTACACATAATTTCATGGCAATATCCCGTAGTTAACAACTATGTTACACTACTTGCGACTAAGGTTCTTTGACGATACTGGATCTCAAACCCTAGACTAGCTATAAATATGAATTCAAGTTTATTCAATTTGCAACTTAAACAAACAAGCTTTCAATCATACACGGTTGATAGTATAACATAAATGGTTAAAAAGAGCATAAAATAATAAAACTTACTTTAACAATTAAATCACCATGGTTAGGACTTCATATATATCCCCAACCAACAAGTGAATTAGTTATGCATTAATTTACTAAAACCCATATAAAATATATTAAAAAAAAAGAGGAAGAAAAAAAAAAGAAAAAAGAAAAATCCCAGCTCCCCCCTTTAAAGGGGTAAACCAAAATCGGCCCTAAGTTGTATAGAAAATTATAGGCTTCTGAATTTCTGTTAATGTTTATGCAACTAGGAAACCTAACCTCCTCTTAATCCTTATTCAACTAGAAGACTTAACCTCCTCAAAAACCAACAAAACCCCATCTTTTCACATTTAAGGAAATCCCAAAACACAACTTCTTCTTATCTTATCGTTCTGAGCCAATAAGTCCCAATAACCAACAAAAACCAAATCCAAGTTGTTTTCAGTGTTTTGCTCATAACTTCTTCGTTCGATGTCTGAATTACCTCATTCTTTCTCCATTATATTCGTCTTTCAATTATTTTCAATAAATAGGTGAATAATTTTATGGGTTTCAAAAAGTTACAATGGGTCTTTGGTCTTTCTTCATCTGTAAACTCCACTTCATTAACACTGTAAAGTTATTTCACTTTTTTTGGTTGATTCGAACATGGTTTGCCACTAAGTATATGAAAAATATTCACTTAGCATAACCTAATAATTATGTTTCTCGAGGAAAACTAGTTTTATAGAGGATAACTTTGTATCAATTAGATGCACAACGTGCAAGAGTTGAGAATTTAGTGGTAGAGAATCCTTTATTTATAATGATGAATAAGGCTAGATTGCTTAAAGTTTAAGCAACTATTACTGCCATTCAAAGTAAGTTCGTGAACTAGTTTCCATGTTTATGAATTACTTTGATCACAGGTTGTCTCTTCCTTCTTAAAATAACTTTTTACTTTGGTCCCAACTAACTTCTTTCCTGGGTTGGAACATTCTAGCAATATAGTTTTCCTTTGATAGAAGCCGTAAGAATGGTAACCAAGTACTTCCGGATGAAAGATACTTCTAAATTTTAGCTTTTATACAATTAGGAAAAGAATTGACTTACTCACAGTAGCATAGTACCAAGAATGGAAACCATTAAGTGTGCGTGAAGTTTTCCTTGTAATACAAAGAAGAATGTGCACACATGTATTTGTCAATTAAGGATTGTGCATAAAGTAGCTCATGGGTTAACCATATGGTTCGTGAAACATCAATCAAATATTCAAGTTCAACAATAAAACATGTCGTATTTGCACAGTTTGCGAACATGAAAAGTTAGTTCACGAACTCAAGTACAATTCGGAGTTAACAGAACACTCATTGAATTTCATAGTTCGTAAGCTAACATTTTCAGTTCGCGGACTCTAGTACAATTTGGATGTCAACAAAAAACCTCTCGATTTGTATAGTTCTCGAACTACCTTTTTAAGTTCGCGAATGATGTGATATTTTAATTTTCCATAAGTGCACAACTATCGATAAGATAGTATACAAATATGGATTCGTCCACAGAGATTTTTAAAATTGTAGAACCTAATTTTCTTTTTAGTAATTAAAGTGCTAACACAATTGATTGAAATAGTGGTTGGTTTCTCAAATGTTTAAAATGCTAAAAATGGTTTTTGTATTTAATAAAAGAGATCCTATGATTTCAAGAACCCACCATAATTATGTATACTAGGTTATTATGATTTCTCCCTATAATAATCTTCAAAATAGTACACAAGACGATTTAGGTCAATTTCTACGTCTCGGAAAATATAACTTTTTAAATCAATTTTTATTTTCAAAATATTAATAACTTTCTTTACTGCTGGTCTCAAAATAGACAAATAGTTCATTAATCAAGCAAGAGGACAAGTAAAAATAAATTATTATCGTTACACACGAAAAATATAAGGGCCAATGTGAAGATTATTATGGAAAAGATTAAAATTATGTAGTATACATAAATAGGTTTCATCTCTAATCCTATAAAATAAATTTAGCCATTCATGGTAACAAGAAAATTGATTAACCATTTGATTTTATTATTATGGAAAAATGACTTACAAATTTCTTTTATTATTTTATTGATTTAACGATTGACCATGAAAGCATAAGAAAAAGAACTGTCTTACAGTGCAGTTGAATAAGTCCGTTTTCTGGAGCAGTAAAAAAGGACTTCTCTTTGTATGTATTAACCCTAGGAAACTGTCGCTGGTATTATTACAGGAACCGTTGCAAAATGACTTGAGTATGAATGAATAAGTAACACTATCAACGGCTGTTTGTGAATGTGATTAGTTTTTATTCTTCCACTCTTCAGTCTGAACTCAAAAGAAAACTTGTTTTTTTTTTCTTTCTCTTATGTGGCTCTCTCCTGAATCTCTCTAAATCCCAACTTCGATATAAACTTCTCTATTTATAATCCCACATTTCACTAGCATTGAATCCTTGAAAATATCTTCAAATTAACGGCGCACATCTTGGCAGATCGAGAAGTATTTCTCTTATTGATTATCGAATCTTGATAGCATCTCCTTCTTTCTCTCCAAACTATGATAACATGATGTTATTTCCTTCTCGGGTGCTATTATTTTGATTTTGTTTCCTTTTTATCTCAAACATCTTTCAAATAGCAAAAAGACATGATTCGGTTAAATAGGGAAGAAATCCCATTCGAGAATATTTCCCTGATAGTTGACTGTGTGAAATAATACCGAGATTACTTTGGTCTTTATTTTTTTAATATTTTTTTTTTCTGTTTTTCAAACTTGTACGAATCTTTTAATTAAGGCAAGAAGTTATCTTGTCTTAAAAACCAAAAAATATCTCCCCAAATCTTCAAGTAATTTAGCACAGTTTAATAAGAATTTCTCCCGCCAATTTTTTCCTTTTGAATTTGAGAAGGAGATGAGTGGCTTTAACCAAGGAATGGGTGTCTTTATAAACACTTTTTCAGGGTGCCTTTAACAATTTTTAAGCTCATTTTTCCATAATTATTTATTCTTCGAAAAATACCTAAAAACACAATAAATAACAATATTAGTACAAAAATCGAGAGATAACAATATACAAATTGGAACAAATCAGACACATAGATGTGTCTATCAAATACCCCAAAACTTAATATTTGCTAGTCCTCGAGCAAATCTAATCTAGAAAATAAAAATACATCCTAACTCACTTCGCAGGCATCGCGATTGCACTTAGCGTGTGCAACAAGCCTTTAAACCCATAGGTGTCCCTATCAGACGAGTTTTAGTCTCGTGAGGGTTTACAGAGATATACCCACAAAACCTTTACTCCAAAATCTAGCTATTTGTGAACGATTGAGGGTAGACACTAAACATGCTACTTAGTTGGCTACAAAACTCTTTGTCTATGAGAGGAATTATCATGTTTTGGATCCAATTGTTGTACACGAGTTTGCGCTCGAGCGTAAAAAAAATTCATATATAAGAAAACGAAGCACTACTCAGAAAGTCGTACAGTGGATCACGATACTCGGAATCTAACAAACCACAATTACATGAAAAGATTAAGAAAATGGATATAGAGATAGAAGTGTGCGCATGTTGACTAAGTGAACGGTGTTTCCCAGAATATTTGTATGATCGTCAGTGCCAAGATGAACCCTTATAGATTGAGATACGCACCCACTGGTATGAATCCTAATTCTAGTATCAACTCAGCTGGTATATACAAGGGCCCCATCGGTCGATTTATTGAATATATACAATTATTATTATTTTATTATTTTTTTCTTCTTTTTTCCCGACAACATGATTAGATCTTTTGAATCTAAGCGCATGCTCCTTGTCAGCAGATTACACGATAGTTCTCATGGATCCTGCATTCCACACTTTCTTAGGTGATTGAGACAGGGAGAACACTTACATATTGCTATCCAAGTGTCTTTTTTTATTGGTCCAGTTCAATTAAAATAATAGGGATTGATCTCATTGATTCTACTTCATCCTAGCGACAACAAGGCGATACTAGTGCCCCACCAAATCACTTAGAGAAACACAAAAGGTTGCAAAAATAAAAGCAGAACGTGATATGGTGATGACTATCATGTTATTTCTAACACCTGAGCTTTGTCCTTTTATGAATAGACCATTTAGCTTGGTCCCTTAACTCTTATAACCAAGAAATGTGTTTCCATCTACTTAGGATGGTTAGTGTCATCCTGAATTGTCCACAAGTTTTTAAATTTTAGAGTTTTACTATTGCACTAAAAAGTTTCTCCCATACCCCCAAAATTAAATTGAACATAGTCCTCGATGTTCTAAAGATAATGAATAAAAGCATGAACAAAGAGAATTACCGAACAAATTAAAAGGGATAAGGAAAGATATTACCAGCATTGTGTAGCAAAAGCATATGGGTTGCCTCCCATAGAGCATTAAGTTTAATGTCTTCAGCAGACAATATGTACCTGTAGAAAATTAGTCATGATAAACAGGTCATCTAAATTTATATTTTCTACTTCAGGGTTGGTCATTTCGATAAATGGTTTCAATCATTGAACATTGACTTTGAAAGTATCTTTAGTATCATGATTTATAATCTCAATAGCACTGGGTGGAGACACGAAATTGACATAGAATGGGCCAGTCCAACGAGATCTAAGCTTACCAGGAAAGAGATGAAGACGAGAATTATACAAGAGAACTTTTTAGCTTGGTGTAAACGACTTTCGAAGGATCGATTTGTCGCGAAAAAATTTGGTTTTCTCTTTGTAAATTTTTGCACTTTGGTAAGAGTCATTGCGAATTTCTTCCAACTAATTGAGTTGTAGTCTATGGTTGGCTCCAGCAGTGGACATGTCAAAGTTCAGTTGTTTGATGGACCAATAAGCACAGTGTTCTAACTCTACAGGCAAATGGCAGACTTTACCAAAGACAAGTCTGTACGGAGACATCCCTAAAGGAGTCTTAAAAGAAGTTCGGTAGGCCCACAAAGCATCCAGTAAACGTAAAGACCAATCTTTTCGGGATGGGTTTACGGTCTTTTCCAAGATTTGTTTGATTTTCCTATTAGACACTTCTACTTGGCCACAAGTATGTGGGTGGTAAGGTGTAGAAACCTTATGGGTGATGGAGTATTTCTTGGCGAGGGACTCAAAAGATCTATTGTAAAAATGGGAATCACTATCACTAATAATTGCTCGAGGCATACCAAAAAGGGAGAAAATGTTCTCTCTAACAAACTTGATCAGAACGTGGCGATCGTTTGTCTTGGTCGCTATAGCTTCAACCCACTTGGAAACATAGTCAACAACTAGCTGAATATAAAATTTGCCAACAGAATTAACAAAGGGACCCATAAAATCAATACCACATACATCAAATATTTCTATTATCAAGATAGGATTCAGTGGCATCATGTTATGGCGGGTCAATCTTCCTAATATTTGACATCTTTCACAACTTTGATAAAATTTGTGTGAATCTTTAAATAAATAAGGCCAATAGAAACCATATTGCAAGACCTTAGTAGCTATTTTCTTGGCACTAAACCCCCACAGGCTCCAGAGTGACAAAAAGTAAACACACTAGAGGTTTCGTTTAGTTTCTATGGGGCGTAGGCCTCCCAAAAGGTAACGTCAGGAATACAACGACAGATGATCTGATCTGGACAATATTTGAATAATTATGGATCATCCCAGAAAAAATGTTTGATCTCAGACAAAAATTTTACTCTATCCTATTTAGACCAATTCTCAGGCATTTGACGAGTTACCAAATAATTAACAATATCAACAAACCACGGTAACTGAGAGATGGAAAACAATTGTTCATCAGAGAATGTTTCAAGGACTTGTCTCTCATCATCTCTAGTCTCATCAAGGATACGAGATAAATGGTCGGCTACTATATTTTCATAACCCTTTTTATCACCAATTTCTAGAGTAAATTCTTGTAACAGTAAAACCCATCTAATCAGTCGAGGTTTTGAGTCCTTCTTAGAGAGAAGATACTTGAGCGCGGCATGGTAAGAGTAAATTATAACCTTTGACCCAAGAAGGTATGATCTAAATTTATCAAGTGCAAACACGATGGCTAGCAATTCCTTCTTGGTGGTTGTGTAGTTTATTTGAGCATCATTGAGGGTTTTACTGGCATAATAAACAGAAGGTGCTTTATCATATATTTGGCCAAGGACAGCACCAATCGCATAATCAGACGCATCACACATGAGTTCGAAGGGGATGTTCCAATCAGGTGTTTGGGTGATAGAGGCAGAAGTCAACAAATATTTAAGCTTCTCAAAAACTTCAACACATGATTCATCAAATAGAAATGCAGTATCTTTAGCAAGTAGGTTCGACAGAGGTAAAGCAATCTTACTAAAGTCTTTGATGAAACGACGATAAAATACATCATGACCAAGGAAAGATCTAACACCTGTTATATTTTTAGGCAGCCTTAATTTTGAAATTAGGTCAACCTTGGCTCTATCAACTTTTATTCCCTTAGCGGACACAACATGTTCTAACACTATTCCAGATTTAACCATAAAATGATATTTTTCCTAGTTAAGGACTAAGTTCTTTTTCTTTACAACGTTCTAGAACTAGTGTAAGGTTGTGCAAACATTCATCGAAAGAAAAACCAAAAACCGAAAAATCATCCATAAAAACCTCGAGAAACCCCTCCACCATGTCCAAGAAGATACTTAGCATGCAACGTTGGAATATTACGGGTGCATTGCACAACCCAAAAGGCATACGCATGTAAGCAAAAGTACCAAATGGACATGTGAAGGTCGTTTTCTCCTGATCTTCTGGTGCTATGGGGATTTGGTTATACCCAGAGAATCCATCTAGAAAAGAGTAATGGCTATGACCGCCTAATCTTTCTAACATCTGGTCGATGAATGGTAGAGGAAAATGGTCTTTCCTAGTGACTGATTTCAGCTTATATTAGTCTATACAAACTTTCTACCCAGTAGTAACTCGGGTGGAGATCAATTCATTGTTCTCATTCTCAACTATTGTAATCCCATACTTCTTTGGGACAACCTGGACAGGGCTAACACACTTACTATCAGAGATGGGGTATATGATACCCGCATCTAACAACTTGAGCACTTCTGTGCGGATAACATCTTTCATGTTGGGGTTCAATCGTCGCTGCATTTCTCTTGAGGTTTTGGCACCTTCCTCTAGGTAGATTTGGTGCATACTGTCAGCAGGACTAATACCTTTAAAATATGCTATGATCCACCCTAGGGAATTCTTATGCTCTCGAAGAACAAAAATTAGTTTACTTTCCTGATCAGGCTCTAAGTCAAAGGCAATTATGGCAGGAAGAATATTCTCATTACCAAGAAATAAATATTTCAAATTATCTGGTAACGACTTTAATTCAAGGGTGAGAGTTTTAACTAAAGATGGGATGGGATTATCTTTAGTTGGTGGAAGAGGTTCAGGTTTATATTTTCATTTTCCATAATCCAAAACTGGTGCAGAATCTAGGAACACATTAATTTCTTTAAAATGACTGTCCTCATCGTAGTAGGCTCCAAAATGGCCAAGCAGGCCTCCAACGGATCATAAACACTATTGGTGTTAAATTTGTTCTCAACTAAAGAATCAATCATGCATATAGATTCACAGTGGTCATGGTCGGAAGGGGCTTGGAAGGCTTTAAAAACATTCACCGAGAATTTTTGATTGCCAAAAGAGAATTCCACTTGGCCGTTTTGACAATTGATTATCGCCCTAACAATTGCTAAAAATTGACGGACTAGGATAATCGGAATATTGATTTCTTGGTCTGAGATAGGTTGATTGTCTAGAATCACAAAGTCAACTGGATATATAAAGTTCTGTACCTGAACCAACACATCTTCAATAATTCCACGTGGAATCTTGATTGACCTATCAACTAACTGGAGTGTAATCCTAGTTGTTTTCATCTCACCTAGTTTCGTATACCAAGAATGGTAAAAGATTCACACTATCCCCAAGATCTAAAAGTGTATTTTTTATCCGTTGATTGCCTACAGTACAAGTAATAGTGGGACAACCACGATCTTTGAATTTGACTGAGTACTGTTGTGTAAGAAGGGAACTAACTTTTTGGGTCAAGAAAACCTTTTTACGGACACTCATGTATCGTTTGACCGTACACAGAAATTTGGCATAAATTGGCATATGTTTAATTGCATCTAAGAGAGGAAGGTTGATCTTAACCTGCTTAAAGATGTCTAGGATTTCAGCATAAATGCCAGGTTTTTTCTTGGCAAGCCTTTGGGGAAATGGTGCGGGCGGGGTAAACACTCTCTCAGGGACATTTTCCTCATTTGCACCCATATCTTTCTCAGACCCATTAGTATCACTAGGAGTTTTGTCTACCTCAGACTCTTTTTCAGATTGACTACTACCCTTAGGTTGTTCTACTGTGTTTTCTATTGTTTTGCCACTCCTGAGGGTAATGACTGCTTGAACGTGCTCAGGCCTGACCCGTTTCCTTTTGGGTTCGGAGTCGGTTGGCTAGGAAATTTTCCATTCTCCATATCATTCAGCTTGTTCGACAGTTGACCCATTTGAGTCTCTAAGTTGCTAATAGCTCGATCATTATTTTGTAGGTTTCGTTGAAAACTATTGAGCATCTGCCCTAGCTGGCTAAAATGTTGAGTAGTTTGGGTATGATTTAGGGAACTACTTTCAATAAAGAGTTTTAGAGTTTCCTCTAAAGATAACACCTTTGAATCAACTGAGCTTGGTTCTTGGGCTTGCGTTGGGTTCCTAGGAAAACCTGGTGGTGGATTGATAGATGGGCCACCCTGTTGGGTACCTTTAGACCGGGAGAAATTAGGATTGTGTCTCCATCCAGGGTTATAGGTATTCGAATATGGGTCATACTTGGGTCGACCCTCATATTTAGAGTTCATACCTCCATGCAAGACACTAACCTGGGCACTGGTCGGATCATTGTTATTGAACATAACCTGACTCGACCCTTTTTGGCTCTTAATATCTAAGGCCTCTAGACGCCTAAGAATATCTGAACCATTATCAACTCGATTGACCCTATGGATTGGGTTCCTAGTTACATCTGGTTCTCTCATTCAAGCCCATTGCCTAGTTTTCTCATCTATCTCGATAAACGAGTCAAAACACTTATCAGGCTCTCGATGAGTAAACACACCACCACTTATTGTTTCTACCTGCATACGGGTTTCACTATCTAGTCCCTCATACAAGATTTGGTCCATATAGGCTTTTTCAAAACCGTGATGCGGACACTGGTATAACAACTCATTAAACCTTTCTACATAATCGTGTAGGCTTTCACCTAATTTTTGCTTAAAGGTTTGGATAGACTGACGAACAACATCATTCTTATGGTGTGGGTAGAATTTCTTAATGAAGCTTTCTACAAGGCCATCCCAAGTGGTGATTGTTTTAGCGGAAAAAAATGATACCACTCTTTGGCCTTTTCATCAAGGGAAAAAGGAAACAAACGCAACCTAAGTACATCTATCGAGACGTGTGGATAACTCATGGTCCCACAAATCATTTCAAAATCTCTAATATGAGTGTAGGGATTTTCATTGTCTAGCCCCCTAAATGCGAAGCATATTAATTTTTCCGGGTTTGATATCAAATTTCCCATTAGAAGCGGGTAAAACTACTCCAGATTCACGTACTACTCTAGACGGGTTCATATGGTCTTTTAGGGTTTTGTTCGCCTGGTTACCATTATTATCATCACTCATTTCAGAAAATAAAGATGAACCACCAAAAAACGTGCTAGGAGTCGGGCTTAAACAGTACAAATCATTTTTTTTTTCAAGTCTACTTCCTACACGTATCCAACGAGGCATAGACAAGCAAAAATACTAGTGTTTGACAAAATTTGTGCACATGCAAAATGATGAGTTCACTATTTTAGATAAGCTTGAGTTACTGCAACAAAATATACCTACAGTCAAAGACTGGCCAAAGGTACAAGGCTGGGGTTTGTGGTGTTTCGGATGATAACGCCCAAAGGTTTCACGGCACTATCCCACAAGTTTTCCTAAAATCTCTCCCGGAAGATGCAATCGGTGTGTGCGAGAGTTTTTTATTTTATATAATAATAAAATGAAAAATAATAACTAAATAAACACACCAAAAAGGGATAAAATCTAAAAATAAAAATTAATGAAATAAAATTTTGGAATTTACTAACCTTTATGGTCGGCAATTTTCCACAGTAATTGCAAAATATTCCCTGCACACAAAGACAAGAAAATACCAAATCAAATCTAGACTAGAAAAGAAAAGAAATAAAATAAAATAATATCCTAACTACTTAGCACTAAATTAAAAAAATATCAAAGATTAGAATTCTAAATATCCCCGGCAGCGGTGCCAAAAACTTGATGTGACTGCACAACTATCGACAAGATAGTATATAAATACGGATTCGTCCACAGAGATTTTAAAATTGTAAAACCTAATTTCTTTTAGTAATTAAAATGCTAACACAATTGATTGGAATAGTGGTCGGTTTCTAAAATGCTAAAATGGTTTTTGTACTTAATAAAAGAGAGCCTAGGATTTCATCAATCCACCACAATTATGTATACTAGATCATTATGGTTTCTCCCAATAATAATTTCAAATAGTACACAAGACGATTCAGGTCAATTTCTACGTCTCAGAAAATATAACTTTTTAAATCAATTTTTATTTTCAAAATATTAATAATTTTCTCTACTTAAATGCTGGTCTCAAAATACACAAATAGTTCATTAATCAAGCACAAGGACAAGTTCAAATAAATTATTATCGTTACACACGAAAATATAAGGGTCAATATGAAGATTATTATGGGAAAAGATTAAAATTATCTAGCATACATAAATGATTTTCATCCCTAACCATATAAAAGAAATTTAGCCACTCAAGGTAATAAGAAAATCACAAGAAAATCTATTAACCATTTGATTTTATTATTGTGGAAAAAAGATTTACAATTTTCTTTTATTGTTCTATTGATTTAACGACTAGCTATGAAAGCATAAGAAGAAGAACTGTCTTACATTGCAGTTGAATAAGTCTTTTCTCTGGTGCAGTAAAGAAGGTATGTTTTTTGTATGTATTAACCCCAAGAAACTGTCGCTGGTACTATTGCAGGAACAATTGCAAAATGACTTGAGTATGAATGAATAGGTAACACTATCAGCGGCTGTTTGTGAATGTGATTAGTTTTTCTTTTCTTTTTTTTCTCTTCTGTGGCTCTCTCCCGACTCTCTGTATATTCCAACTTAGATCTAAACTTATCTATTTACAATCCCACATCTTCACTAGCTCCGAATCCTTGAAAATATCTTCAAATTAATGGCGCACATCCTGGCAAATTGAGAAGTATTTCTCTTCTTGATTATCGAATCTTGATAGTATCTCCTTCTTTCTCTCTAAACTATGATAACATGATGTTGTTTCCTTCTCGGCTGCTATTATTTTGATTCTGTTTCTTTTTTATCTCAAATATCTTTTGAATAGCAAAGAGACATAATTCAGTTAAATAGGGAAGAAATCCCATTCGAGAATATTTCCCTGATAGTTGACTGTGTGAAATAATACCGAGATTACTTCTTTTTTTTTCAAACTTGTACGAATCTTTTAATTAAGGCAGGAAGTTATCTTGTCTTAAAAACCAAAAATATCTCCCCAAATCTTCAAGTTATTTCGCACAGTTGAATAAGATTTTCTCCTGCCAATTTTTTCCTTTTGAATTTGAAGAAGGAGGTGGGTGCCTTTAACCAAGGCATGGGTGCCTTTATCAATTCCTCAGAGGTGCCTTTAACACCTTTTCAGGGTGCTTTTAACACTTTTTAAGCTCATTTTTCCATAATTATTTACTCTTCGAAAAATACCTAAAAACACAATAAATAGAAATACTAGTACAAAAATCGAGAGATAACAATATACAAATTGGAACAAATCAGACACATAAATGTGTCTATTATCGAACTCTAGTGCATTATCAGAGTTCAAAAACTTCTAAGTTTTGCATAGTTCACGAACTAATATTTTCAGTTCCCGAACTCTATTTGCTACTTAAAATTTTTGGTACTTCTTGTGCAATCATAGTTTGTTGAACAAAAAAAATTATTCTCAACCTCAAACGCAATAAGTCATTGGAACATACATTGCTTGAGTTCGAGTTTCGAGATTAGTCAAGTACAAGCTTGAACTCGAAACCTCTTTTTTGTATCTTATCATATACTAAATCTATATGACATTGTCTTAGAAGATATAATGGCATAAACAATGAGTAAATAGGATATTCAGTCTTCACATACCTTTGTTGATGAAGTTCTCGTCGATATCATCGTAATCTTTAGTCTTCAATCTTCAAGGATATTCGATAATTTCTGATACTCAACTACCTAAATATAATCCTAGTCCGAGACTGACTTTAGTAGACAATAAATCAAGAAATAGTTTTGGTCATCTAACATTAACAACAAGCTTAACATACCAACACTTGTAGGTTTAACCGAGTCATGCTCTAACATTAGTGTGCTACCCAAAACCTTTATGTAATTGCATGTAAAATTTGATTTTTGTTAAGTTGATTACTTGTAGTATGTCTGACATTGATTAATCTAGATTCACATATATTAATATTATTGGAGGATTAAACTCAATAACACGCTGCATTGGGTTTTTTATTGGGTAGTACTAGTATATACATCTATATGGTATACGACGACAAAAGGAATTTAACGGAGTATGTTATCGATGGGGTATTATAGAGTTTTTGGTATAAAGAGAACTAAAAAGACAAGTCTGATTTATTGATTGATCTTATATTTAGTGATGAAGAATGACTCCTTAACCACTGTCGTTACTTTATAGTTTAATCTTTAGTTTAAAACTCCACATTCCCCCCTTGGTTACAATATAATACGAAAATAAACAACGATTTCATACTCCCTATGAGAATGAATCCTTACTTGCTACTCTACTCAATATTGTCGAAAGTATATGCAATATTTTAGTCGGCTGACAAACCATCACTTATACCGTTCCATTTTACCATTGTGGATGCTCTAAAATAGATGATACTTAGGGAGACTTTTCCATTAAGAAACTTTTTATTTTATTTTAAACATATATAAATTAAAATGTATAAAATTATTAAAGAAAAGCGCATAATAAGGTAAATAAAGTGATATATTTAAGGAAAGTGACACACTTATGTATTGTCCCAACAAAATATAATAATCAATTATTATTGAATTTTTTATAGAAGAAACATCCAATCGCATTAAGATAAAATATATTAAAAAAATAATAGAAATATTTTTAATATTTGATTAATATATTTTTATCTTTATAATAAGTGAAAACTCTATATGAAATCATTGAGATTTGTAGACTGAAAGTCTTTCAAAGTCACTAAACTTACAAAGATTCTTTTAGATTCCCTCAACTTCGATATTTTTCGGAGGAATAGTTCAACGTAGAAATATCTTAATCCAAATTAGAAAATTATTATATAATTTGTGAGTCCGCCGTAATTTTTGCTCTACATGAATCACTTTCCCTATAACCTTTCCGATAGTCAGTGTGTGCCATATTGGTATTGCCATCCAAAGTAGTAAACTTTTTCAGTTTCCAAATTGGTCAAGTTTCCACTTTCCAAATTGCTAGGGTTGATATTGGACCTATCGGGCTGTAAAGATCTGTCACTTATTAGTTGACTACAGTAACAGACTAAATCATTGTATAACTATTACAACTCTCTCCCCAACTGGTCATGGTAGTCTAAATATATAGACAAGCTGAGAGTCAGAGAGAGAAATAGTTCCCACCTCCCCCCCCCCCCCCCCCTTTTGTTTCAGTTTTTATCGGTACCATCTGATCATCAAACCTATACAGAAACAGAATTACCGCCAAATAAACCCTAATCTAGTTATCTCGTTGGTAGTAATTAGTTATATAATTCTTCGCGAATCTACTCCCAACTCTTGCTCCTTCTGTCGATCTCTGGTCAAGGTTTTCAGATTCGTGTTCGATTCCTAATATAATAACCCATAACTCTAATCTGGTTAGTTTCTGTAGCTCCGTATATCTTTTCTAGGGGTTTGCTTTACATTCTTGTTTATTTTCTGCGAATTTGATTGGGGAATTCAATTTTGTTTTCTAGGGTTTGTAATTTCTGATACTTATGTAATCATAAATTAGGGGTTTTTATTTGATAGTTCTTTTTTCTTTCCTATGTTGCTGAAATCTGTATTGAATTCGACTAGCTGATGCGGCATAGTAAAGTTCCGAGTTGATCAGTATCGCCGTGATGAGAAATTCACGATTGTTTTTGTTTTTGGGTTTTAGTAATTATGAATTGGTGTGTCAATTCTTTTTGTCAAGGACTGTTTTGCGCTTGAATACTTTATAGCTAAGGGTACAGATTCATGATTGTTCTAGTTATACTATCATGATTCTTTCACTGTATAGTAGCATATTCATGATTGTTCTCGCTATCATGACTCTTTTCAACACATAATAGCATATTCATGATAATTCTAGTTAACACTATCATGATTCTTTCACTATATAGTAGCACATGGATGCTGTTTTGCTTGATTATTGTTTGCATATGCTCGAATTGGCACTATAACAGCTACTGATTCATGGTTGTTAGATGATTTATTTGTGTATTCTTGGTAACTTTGGCTTTTGACAAGAATGAAGAGTCACTGTTTTGTTTATTTCATTTTAGGTCAGATGCCCCACTGGTTTTTGTGACTTAAATCTCAATGGACCCTGAAAGCAAGAAGTTTGGGAAAGGTAATGCTTTTAGGATATCTACAGCTTTTTGGTATTGTTCCTTGCACTTGATGTGGAGATTGCTTTTTGTTATGTTTGGATTTTTCTGTTCTCTATTGGGTACCATGATTACCTAGCTACAGTACCCTTGATATGGGTTATATGCTGGTTTTTCATGCTGTCCACATACTTGATTTCTCTTGCTGGTTGGTGCTACTCTTCTTTCAGTTTTGCAATTTGCTGTTTCAGATATTCGGCTTAACTAAGAACCCCCTTATTTGAGCCATCAGGACCCAGGGAACTTACTGGTGCTGTGGATCTTATTACCCACTTCAATTTGTCGACACACCATGACTTTTTCTGCCAGAGGCCACTTCCTTTATCAATCGCAGATACCAACTATCTCCACCATGTGGCGGACAACGAAATAAGGAAAGGAGAAGGAATGGAATTGTCTCAGCTCTTGGAGAATGGATCAAATGTGAGAGATAGAACTGTAAAGATACAGCCTTTTGAAATGGATACTCTCATTGATGCGTTTCGCTTCATAGAATCTGGCCCCATCGATCTACCTTCTGTAAGAATCAAATTTTCCTTGTGTTTAGTTTTTACAAGTGTCATTACTCTCTATGATTTCACTATCTAATTCCAGTCTTCTCGTATCACTTAATTTGTCTTCCCGTTGTTGCCTATAATATGCATATGCTGATGGTGGTCTGAACTGTTGATTATTTTGTGTTGATTTTCTATAGGCAGAGAAGGGAACCCCTACTATTGCAGGGAAGTCCAAAAGCGAGTCCAAGGATAAGGACAAGAAGCACAAGAAGCACAAGGATAGGGATAAGGATAAAAGTAAGGAGCATAAAGAGCACAAACATCGTCACAAGGACCGGAGTAAAGATAAAGACTCAGAGAAAAAGAAGGACAGAAGTGGGCACCATGATTCTACCGCCGAACACTCGAAGAAGCACCATGACAAGGTTTGTTGAAATTTACGTCTTAAAGAGTCTTCAGGACTGTTTCAGATTTTTGCTTTTGTTTATGTGTAGTTATTTTAAAATGTGTAATCTATTGTCAGAGTCTTACACTAAATGTTTTGTTATCAGAAGAGAAAGCATGAGGAAGATTACACTGAAATACAAAAACACAAGAAAAGTAAGGTAAACAAAATCAATAATACAAGATACTGCTAAGTTAGTCCATTCAGGTTTTTTTGATGTCTGTCTAAACATTGATCGCATTTTTTATCACACCCTTTGATTCCTCGGTGAATTGTTTCAGCATAGGAGCTCAAAGATTGATGAGGTGGGTGCAATAAAAGTTGCAGTATAACAACTAATCGTTTTGGTCTTGCACAAATTTTGTCATCATAATAGGTCTTACTATTGTAACAGCAGAATTTGTTCGTTACACTGTCTGACTGTCAGCATTCTTTAGGTATGCTCATTTTATGTTCTTTTTTCCCTAATTCTCAGTTTCACATTTGTGCAGCCATTATATTTGTAGAGTCTGGTTTAAAAAATTGATGTATATTATTTGGTGACAACTCATTCTTGACCCCCTTTCTTTCTTGTTCATGTCTGCAGAGTATGAAATAGATTTCTCCACAGGACTTACAGTTGTAAATGGGTTCAGATGATATTAGTCAGCTGTAGATAGGTTTTAGCTTGTTGTTTTTTCTTTTTCAAATCCATTGTTTTTCTTTGCTCAGTTATGTAAATTGTTTAGTTTGATATGTGATGGACAAAGAAACTAGTTTGGGCAGTAATGTTTACTTCAATAGCATTCAAGTTGTACGTCATAGCTAAGTTTTGTGTGCTACAATTTGTTCTGGTTATTAACACTATTGGACATGCATAAGTTTGCAACTTACGTGTGTTTTGGATTAGTATTTATATGGATAGAAAATAGATTCTAGTTTTACCGGAATCTAGTGGATTGATTATAGGTTTCTTAAAAAAATTCTAAATTTCCTTTTAGATACATACAGGGGTTAGTGGATTGAGAATTATAGAGAGTGAGAGATCTTAAATTTTATGTTAATCGTTAGAGATTTTGAAAGAGTTTTTTAAACACCTTTGTTATTGAATAAAGATTTTATTTAAGTTCCTGAAATTCTCAAAAACTTTTTGTTATTGGTTAGGGACTTCTAGGAAGTCCTTTAAATGCTCATGTTATTGGTTATCAACTTGAAAGTCATGGATTTGTAATTTTAAGAGACTTTAAGTGACTTTTATGCAAAAATAGGTATGACAAAAGTCTCTCCAAAGTAGGCGATATTTTGAGAGACTTTAAAACTAATGTTGATTTATTTATTTATTTACAAGTGCCTTTTTTTTTTCTCTTATGTATCTAACTTTTAAACTAATGATTCATCAAGCTATGTTGTATTATCCTTAAATAAATTATTTTTTGCAACTATATTAATATACTAATCATCCATAATATATTACCTATAACTGGCTGGCTTAACTATATATAAGATGAGTTATTAGAAAAAAAAAACATAATTTTTCTTAAGGAATCTAAAATGCGTAGATTTTTAATTAAATTTGGATTATTAAGTACCATGTGAAATTTTCCGGTGATCATGGAATTTGAGTTATTTTATACCAACACATACATGGACAATATATATTGTACCACCTCCGTTTCAGCAAAAGTGATAGTAACACTTTTGCTGAAGGGGAGTATTATTTTCAGTAGTCTTAGTAGAATGTGCCACGATGAAGAAGAATGGACAAACCAGTCCACCAGGTGATTATATATAGTGATTAGAACTAGGTTGTATGTCTTGGATAATAGTCTCACATGGCTATCAACAATTCCTATGTTGTTTCTTGGATTGCTCCCCCAATTGATTTTTTTTTCTTTAAATAAATGATTAAAACAAACCCACTACGATCACATTTATTGTCTTTATAAATCGTACAAACTCCTTAAAAATCCACTATTTAGTTTCTGTAAATCACAAAGACTCTATAAAACACTTCTATAAAATTACTTGAAATCTCTAGATTTCTAGAGAATCTCCGAGGGTCTCTCAAATAAAAAATCTCTGAAAATCCACAGAATTCCCTTTTGACTATCCCCTTGATATTTTTGGATTATAGTAAATTTAATTTGGATTAATTTAGATTTATAACCGTTAAAATTGATTTTTAGCTAGATTCTTTTGAGATACATAAGTTTGGATTATAATGAATATAATTTGGATTAACTTGGATTTATAAAAGTTGGAAACTGATTTTGACGAGGGATAACTTTTTTAGAGAATAAACATATTATATTATTATTACTGTTACTTATATTTATATTCTATTAACATAAATATAATTTTCCTCTTTACAGTATAAGTGCTGGGGACTGGGGGTTAAACGTTAACTAATCAACCAATTAAAAAAAATGTCAGATACTTTTTAAATAAAATATTAAAATTATATATATTTTATTTTTATTTTTATTTCCTATTTTGTTGAAACAAAAAGCTAAATTAATTCATGTAAAAGACAACAATTTAGATCGTAAATACTTTGTTTTATTTAGAAATAATCATATTAAAATAAAATTAATTTAATAAAAAGATGACGGTCAAGTTTGGATCAACCAATAAAGTTAATTTGTTGTGTGCACGTTCTTTACAAGATTGTACAAAATTGGACACCTTCTTTAACCTTTCTAATCTGAAGCCTGATTAATTGACACAGGGAAATAACCCAGTCAAAGTAACCTTTGAAACACAAACCTTAGAAGAAAATAAAGTAACAAAAAAACAAAAAAAGTCAAGACCACACTCAACTAAACATAACCAGAATTACTTTAACCGGGTTATTTCCCTGTGTCAAATAATCAATTTTGTTCTAATCTCCTCCCGTGGCGGTCATATTCGTCGAATCTTTAAGAAACACGTCTTTTTTTCACTGTAGTTTTGACCAAAAGTAGTTTCTCTCTCTAACTTCTTGGTTTTTGTTTTTCCCTTCTTTAAACTTCATTTATTTGTAACTCCTTCTGTTTTTTCATATTTTATTAAATTGATTTTTAAGAAGTGAAAGTGAAAAAATTATTTTTCGATAAAAAATAAAAGTGGAAGTATACAGTCATCAAATAATGACGGATATATTAAAAATAAATAAATCAAGTATTGGCGGTGGTGATGAAACATATTATTATTGTTCTTCACATGTTTTATCTTATGTCGGTGTATTATTAGTGGTGGTGGTTATTCTAATCAACTTGCACTATCACTATAACAACAATCATCATCAATTGATTCTCTTTCTGACCGTTTCATTACTGATACTAATTATCAGTATTAACAATCCATTCATACTAGCATTATTATCAGCACCATCAAGATCAAAGCAAAACCCATCGCCATATTTATGCAATCTAGATATATTTTTACGATTCCAAGATTTGAGCTTAGTAATTTTAATCCTCTAATGGTTCTTATTCAGCATCTTTGTAACTTCCTCATTTGAGCAGAGTCAATTCACGAAACCCATCATTAACCATTAATAGTACTGATAATTTTCATAAACAACCTACATTGAAACCCCAAAAAAAAAATAGTGTATCAAAAAGAGAATCAATTGATTCCTGACAATCATCATCATCATTGATTATTTGTGTAAGAGCACTGCTCGGTTGAACCCACCAAGCGTTGGTATGTCAAGTTTAATTCTAAATGAAAATACGAGGACTCACCATCAATTCTTTTGTAATAACTATATTAGACACACCTTGTATTAATCTTTTCAAAATACTGAAGATTAACCAGACAAGGTAACCTTTGAAATAATCTACAATTCAATTAAGTAATAGATTAAAGGAACCGACTAATATATTGCTAATGTAAAAGTATATTTACTTTATTTATAACTATGACAATAATAATACGGAAAGATGAAGTAAATCAAACGACACAAGATTTTGTCAATGAAGAAAGATGTTTGGCAGAAAAATCCCAGGACCTAGTCCAGTTTTGAATACTCTCATAATTAAGCCGCTAAACAAATGCCTACTCACAACCTCGTGTATTTGAGACTGAATAAACCACCCATATTTATTAGATTGTAGGTTTTCTCGTTAACAAAGTTTCTGGTTTCTTGTTTTTTATGGGTAAAAAGAATTTAAGGGAAAAAGGGGGGAAATGATGGAATAGGCTGATGCTATCCAGAGCAATTCGTCTAAACACTAAGCATTTGTATTGTATAAATACTTTAAGATTCGAATGATCAATATGTACAAAATTGGCCTAAATCAAGGAATGATCATTCTAATTTCATTTCGGTTACAAAAGAAAGAGAAGGGTTGATCTATAGGGAGGGAGGAGAAGGTATGAAGATCATTGGAATTGAATGCCAGTGATGAGATGTGTTGAACTACTGTGAAGACGAAAATTAGATTATCTTGCATAAGTCTGAATTTTTCTGGTATGCTTCTCAGGTGATTGTTCTTCCCTTTGAATTGTTCTTCCCTTTGATAGGTTGAAGACCTATTTATAATTGTGGAAGTTAACTCATTGATCTCATAAGTGGTGGCACTTGCAGAGAAATGGAAATCGTGGTGAAAACCAGTTCCGCCTTGCTAGTGGGACTTGGTGATTGTACGACCATTATTCAATTCATTTCTTCAACTTCCGACACAACTTATTTACTTTCTCATCGTGGGTGCATTGCTGCACCGCACGTGTTATAGGTCATCAGACCAAAACCCTAGTGAATATCCCCACATGTGACATAATTGATGTCTCGAGCATGGTTAAGTTTATTTTATTGACGTGTATTATTTGGTCAATTATTGACTTAGCTAGACTAGTAGTCTTAGCGTATTGATCAATCTAGCATGTTTCTTCAGTGCTGAGTCTGGCATGCTAGCTCATTGGTAGATGAAACATAAATTTTTTTATGAGAGAAGCAATAATGCTTAATATACCATAGACGTAGATAGTCTGATTGGTATTGGCATTGATACTTACGACATATCATTGTGTCAGCTGAGGGAGCAATGATGTTCAGATGATCTGGTACACATGGGTCTGATGGGATTGCTGGATCAAGCAAAGACCAATATATATATATATATATATATATATATACGAAACTCGTATGAGCATCAGTTACAATAAATGCTAATGTTAGCGGTGATTATAAAATATTTTATCTTTGTCCTACTGTCAAGTAGTTTGAGTAGCAAAATAGAGAAACTATATTATAAACTTTGGCAGAAGAACCAATTAAAATATTGATGATCAAACCATTTAAAAATTGGTAGAAAGACCACTTAAAATTTTGGTTGCAGGACCAATTAAATTGTTAGTCCTTAAATGATTAAATAACAAAACCCTGATATGGCAGATGGAACAACCAAAGAATTAATGGTAGATAAAGTACCAGTCAAGTGGTAGAAGGATCAACCAATTTGATGGAGAGGGACCAACCAATTGGTGATAAAGGACCAGTCGAGTGGTAGAAGGAACAACCAATTTGATGGAGAGGGAACGACCAATTGGTGGAAAGAGGACCGACCAATTGGTGGTAAGAGAGGGATCGACCAAGGTGGTGTGGGGAGGATGACCAAAGGTGGGACCGACCATGGGTGATGGAGCCCGGGAGGTGGTCGTGGGACCATTCCTGGTTGCTTTATACACCATATGGTCTCTCTGGCATATTTTGGTAATAAAACCTATGAGAGTGAATTTTGATGTAAAGATCAAATAGGATTTTGAAGACCAAGATGTAGTAAAATATAATAATAATTTAACATATTAGATGGTAGCGGAACCATTCCAGATTGCTTTGTATATCATACGATTTTTCTAGCATTGTTTAGATAAAATTGAATCTTAGAGAATCTTGGTGGAAGAAGGAAATCCTAGATGGAAAAGTTTTTAATAAAATAAAAATAAAATAATATTCAAAAAATATAAGGGAGGGGGGGACCGATCATGCGCCGACAGCATGGCCGGCCAACGCCGGTCCTACTCGTTTCCTTTTTTTTATTATTATTTTTTTGTTTAATTATTTTATACCTCTTTGCACAATTTTTTAATATGCTTTTATGATCATTATTGCTATGTACGCTAATGTCATTTTTTCGGAGCCGTCCTGTGAGACCCTATGTATTTTTCCCGGGTTTAACTAAACTCAATAGTCAAATTCTGCGCTAAGAATGCCTCGAACTCTGACGATCAAGGTTTTCTAACACTATAAGTTTATCTTAATGGATATGTGTGACATTTGGAGATATTCAAGGGTAACTTGGACAATTGACCAAAACCAAAAACAAAAAAAGAAAATTCGTTTTTGGTCTTCACTATTTTTAACTTCTCTTCTCATCTTCCTCTTCCTCTCATATTCTTACTCAAATTCTAAGGAAGAACAATAGGGAAAATTCGTTCATGCATGTAAAGGAATTATGTTTGAAATTGATCTAGATTTGGTGCTTGAACTATTGCTTGAGAGGAATTAAAGGTTGGAATTATCTTTTCTTAATTTTGTAGTTGTTCTTCATCCAAATGATATGATTTACTGTTTTGAAGAAATTAAGTATTGATTCTGATATTTTACTTGATTTAGAACTTTGGGTGAATTGAAGGAACATCAATTTCATGCATAGATGCCTTGATTTGAGAATTTTGAATCTAGGGTTCTTCATTGAATTTGGGGTTTTTAATAAAATCATGTTCTTATGTGAAAATATGAATTGGGTATGTTGTTTTCTTACTTGATTCATGTATAGAAAGCTTTGGGAAAGAAACTTGCATGATTTGATAGTAATTCTACTTTATGAACCCAAAAATCTTTGTTCTTGTTTTACTGATATCTTGAGATCCAATGGTTAGATTGTGCTGAAATTTTTATATGTGATATTTCATCTTGTTATGTAAGTACAGTATAAATTTCATGAGAATCAGGTCTTATTTACTACTTCAAAGATTGCATGATCTCTGACTGCGTTTTGCAGGATTGAAACCCTGGACAGCCAACTGTTCATGGGGTTTCTCTTTGTCTGTTTGTTGGAAAATTCTGAAATTTGAGTACGATGTTTATATCTATGTAGGTAACCTACTGTAAAATTTTCATGGAGTTCTGATCAATTTAGGTTCCCCAAAGTGTGGTAGAATCATGACTGAATTCTGTGTATGGATAATGAAAGTAGCCATGCTTGAATGTACATAACTCTTTAATGAACCGTTAGAATTGAGTGAACTTTGAATATGTTATTCTTATAGATGTAAGGAACATTCAGATTTAATTTCAGGATGATCAGATTAGGAGAGGTGGTAGAAACTGTTGTAGTACAGAGAACTGTTTCTGTAGGACGTGGCTGAGTTGTTGAGATTGAATGAGGCACTTATACTGCATGGATTTCTCTGATTTTTGTATATGAAAAACCCATTTTTGTGATGGTTAAGCTGTAAAAATTTCAAAACAAATTGATCATAGTAAGTACCCCAAATAGGGGATTTTCTACAGTTGTGTCTGTCAGAATTCAGTCTCAACGGAGCATATGAAATCAGTCGTATCTTGATATTTAACAGTTACTTTTCCTTGAAATTCTTATACAATGACTTTGTTATAGTTATGCATGTCTGGTGAAAATTTCACTATGATCAGATCAGGATCGTTGTGAGTTTGATGAGAATAGTAGATCATGTTTTTAGTACAGGAGCTTTGTTTGACTTAAGGTAATGGTGTTCTATTAATAAATACAGACACTTAGCATTTGTGTGTACCTATCGTGTTTAGTGTGTGCGGGATCGAATGGGAATTGGATTCTCTAAAGTGAATGTTTGAGAAACAAGGCATGTGTTAAGTTTCACTTATGTGTACTGTAGCTAATATTTGTATGTTGTGGTTGTGATATGGTACAAGCAGAAATAGGTTCCTATACCATGAACATCTATTGTGTAGATGGATAGTTTAGCATGTATCTATAGTATGGGAAATTGTTAATTTATGTTATTACGAACAACTCTAACTTTCCATTACGGTAGGATCTTGACATTGGCATTATGGTTTGAATGATATGTATATCCAGTATCTGAAGTGACATTGGCATTATGGTTTGAATGATATGTATATCCAGTATCTGAAGTGGACAGATTACGATAGCTTTTGTTTATATTTTTAGTGGTATTTATAATACTATGAAGATTCGATTATAATGACATTTTAGTACTAAATCTCTATTCTACAACTTAGAACTATAATATATACTCTCTAGCCTCGTTATGATTAACGAAATGGATGATTTATATAAAGTACCCTTGTGCATGCTTTATATTTTATTCTACAGTTAACTTAAAGTTGCAGATACATGTATATATATATTCTGACATCTTGTCATCAATGAATAGTTGCCAAGATGATTGTTGGTGATGGGATGTGCTAAGGATAGTTGTTGCTATGCAACTCACACTATCCATATTATCTAACTTACTACTATATCTAGAGATAGTTATTGCCTTGGGTAAGCAGTTCATACTATCTTAGAGATTGTTGCTGCTATGACAAGCAATTCATACAATTCATACTCGCTAAACCAAAGAAAGACGAATTACGGTCGTGCTTGATCCCTTCGAGCAACGGAGAGGGTACGTAGGCAGTCGCTATGCGATTCAGCACAACTGTATGAGGTTATTCATATCGTCTAAAAGGGGTTGGTTGCTGCTTGGTAGTTCATATCATCCAGTCGGAGATGATTGTAACCTTGGCAGTAAGAGGTAGTTGCAGTACTGGTTGTTCATACTACCGAGAGGGATGATTGCAACCTCTTCGAGGTTGTTCATATCATCTAGTGAGAAATGAGGAAGAGAATCCATACTTCTAGTGAGACTTAGAGATGGTTGTTGCCCTTTAAGGCAACTCATACCATCTGAGAAGGATGGTTGCTGCCGGTGGTGGTAGTTCATATCATCGACCTAGAGATGATTACTAACTCTATAGAGTAGTTCATATCATTTGAGAAAGCCAACTTATCAGATTGGACTGACTATGAGTTACTAGGCCATAATTGGCACCCCCTCCACATATGGATGAACTGTCTGGGACAACGAGATTGTCAGGCCATAATTGGCAACCCACCATATCGGTGGATACCCGGAAGACCGTTTTGGAAACGGTGGCATGACACTGGGACTGATCATCCCTCACCCGTTTAAAAACGGTGTGTGTTGTCAGGCCGCTAGCATCTCACCACCTCGGTGGCTACCCGGAAGACTGTTTTGGAAACAGTGGCCGGTATTCGACTACCCTGACAATGAGATGACCCTTAAAACGAGGCTTCTGTTCAGCAGAATCCCAGTATCAGAACTTTATGTTTTCTTGGAGATGATTGTCACCTGCACCAGGTGGCTCATATCATTTGGTTGGTTATATAAATATCAACAATGATATCTAAACGATGGAGCTTTGACAGATTCGATGATCCTCGATGTCAGTATTGTGCTTGTCTGCTTATAAAGCAGTTCAAATGAACAGTTGCTTTGAAAGACAAAATATTTAGCGAAGCTGGTAACCGACTTGATAATTTGATAAACATTTGTTTGGTAAAAATCGAATTGGTCCGAAAATTTAAAAGTACGGTTTCTCGAGTGGCGTATTGGGAAGTTGGAACTGGCCTAATGGACCGAAACCCGACCCATTGGAAGCAAAAATTTCCGGCCCGTCACACGCCCGGTGTTAGTCCATATGTCTAAAAGATCAAATATTCACAGTAGACTTATAGAATTCTACTGAGAAAAGCTATAAATCGATTTAGTGATTTATTTTGACAAAAGTAGAATATTTTCTAGGAACTCAATTTGTGAATGTAGAACTAGAATTTATTTATGATTCACTCTATACTAGTAGGCAATCTATCTAGGAGCATTGGTATCCATTTAGGAAAAAGAATGTGTTCTGGATATTTATTTTGCATAGTCAGAGTGCATTTGAAGAGGAATTGCAATAAGTGCTAGTGACATTCTGAGGACAGTTTTGTTCTATATTAGTTGTTTGATCGATTTTGGAGATGTCCAATCATCGTAGATTCAGCACATGCGTGAGCACTGAGTCATACAATACTAATATATATATATATATATTCATATAAAATACTGAAAGCTCAAGCGGACGAGTCTTTAATATTATATGTATATATGTATTTGCAGAGAGGCTATAGGACCAGTGCGAGATTCCTGTAGTAAAAGCTTTATATTTTATACTTTTGATGTCGGGTCAGTGACATATTACAGATGGTGAGTTTTTGACAAGGGTTAGCATTGTAAAATTGTCCTCTGCCAAGCAGCAGGAATATAAAAGGATATGTGCGTATTTATGCGCATATGCCTGTCTCTATAACAAAAACGGAATATTGTATCTCTACTTGTATTTCACAGAATCCTTACTAATCTTGATATTTATACCATATTGAACTAGTCTCAAGTAGCATAAATTCCACAATTGAATACCTTGAACTTTCCTCGAGTGCGCATAGATGTTACGATAACATTTATCATATTCGGCAATAACTAATGCTTAAACCCAAAATACACTTTAGCTTAACGCTTCGTTCGCGATGAACTGTTCTCAAATTGCTCTTCTGGGGTCAAATAGGCAACTTTAGCACTTTGCTTAAAGATAAGCCACGAATTATACACCACTTCCATTGAACACGCCACAAACAAGAAGCAATGCCTCAAAGGACGCTTTGAGCCTCTGAGCTAGGCTAACCCTAGCCTTTTCTCCTATTAACGCTAGGCTAACACCATCCGCTTGGCTTAGCACCACATTTGCGCTAGTTCCCCACCTTAACGCTAATAGCGCTAACTTTCTTAGCTCATCACCTGAGCGCTAACCCTAGCGCCAAAAGCGTCGACTTTCTTGTCCTAGAACATCCTTGGCTAGTGCGTGTCTCCATGATGCGCCATTAGCCTAGTGCGTCCCTAGTCTGATGCGTACTTAGCTAGCGCATCTTGGATAGCACGTCCCATGGCAGTAGCGTCCCTACCTGATGCGGCCTTAGACTTAGCACCATTGGCGTGCGCATCCCTGACTTAGCTCCCATGCCTGGAACGTCCCACCTGATGTGCTCCTTAGCTTAGCGCCATAGTTGATGCACTCCCAATCCTTAGCATCCCAAGCTAGTGCGTCTTTAGCTCTTGCGTCCCTGTATAGCGTCTCTAGCAAGCGCGTCCCTAGTCTGATGCGGCTTTGTCCAATGCGCCTATGGCCAATGCACCCATGGCCAATACGTCTTTGTCCTAGCCCGTCCATGCTTAGTAACTTAGCACAAGCGCATTGGCGCTAACACTTTGGTGCTAACTATTATTGACCTAGCTAACTTCTTTGATAAGTGCTAACTTCAGACGTCCTTAACACTAACTTTATAACCCTAGCATAATTGACACTTACTAGAAGCTATGCATATTGGCTTTGCTCCTGAGATGTCAGCACATTGGCTTTTATACTAAAAGAGCTAGCACATTATTATTTATGCTAAGTATCTAGTACTAGCCTTGCTAGCTACTTCCTTCAGAAATATGCCATTCTTTTCAATATTGGTCTAATACCAGATCTTACATTGTTTTCTAACAAGTCTTCTTGCTTAAGAAGCCCTCTACAATATTTGGCCTCAAATGCCTTTCAGACTTATGCTAAGTCACTTCTGGGCTAATACTTAGCCATTAAATATGTCATGTTACTCATAAGCAAGTACATGACCACTGAACTTACCAGACTCGACACTAATCATTATGATTATCAATTCAGTGAGTTACGCAACTTGCCTTACTGACTTAGCAAGTCATTTAACTTGACTTAATCAAAACAATAGTGGTTTATGACTCAACTATTTCCACGAAATATCAAATACAACACATGGGGGGATTCTCATTGGGGTATTAGTATGGCGGTCTACGACAATCGTGCATTGTGGCAACACATCCACGAACAAGAAGGTAATAAGTAGTGGGACGGTTACAGAGCAGTTAAGAGGATGAGGAGTACTGGTCATACATGTCTTCCCTACTTTCCGGATACGACCCCAGTACAATCTCCACAATCATCACTTCTCCACCTCTCCCTAACCTCCACCACTTATGAGAAATCAGTGTGTCTTCTTCGAACTATAAATAGATAGTTCTCATCTATTCGGAACAAGACATAAGAAACTAAATATACAGAATTAGCGATTCATCTCAGAGATAATCCTTTCTTCTTCACACACTACTTATCACACTGATATTTCTCAACTTTCTTTGCTTCCCTCCCCTAAGACCTAACTAATCTTCTCCACCTTTGTGATCGAAGCAGGACGTGAACGGCCATATCTTTGGTTTAGGCTCGTCATGTTCAAGCTTGATCTCACGAACCTACTTGAAAGTACGATTTTAACGTACATTTGTTTTCACCCTAAAACACATATAAAATTTTATTATTTATGTGTTTCTACTGCCAAGCAAAGGCGATTTTACTATTTTACCCTTTGTCAAAAATCCACCATCTATACTTGAAGTATTTTTTCCTGCATTATATCGTTTATTATTATAATTTAAATATCATAAGTAGTACATTAATCAACTTAAATGTGTTAATCAACCTAGATAGTTTTATCTAAATTGTCAAGCTCACTACCGTGCACCCCAGAAATACAGCCTTTTTTGTAGAAATCAATTAACAAGGGTCTACCGACTTTCGCTATTCTAAACAATATCCATTTCACTAACTCCAACCTATGCCCCCATTGCAATACTCATCCAAGAACTACTGTTCACGTACTACTTCAATGTTGAGTTGATGTCACAATATTGGACACCCTTCTCACTCACCTATCAAATCAACCAAATACCACCTATATTTTTTTTCAACATTCTACCTCCCCAAACAACAATCCGATAGCTTCTACAAACAAAATGCACTACCTTTGTCGTTACCTCGTTTTTTTTTTGTTTTGGTCCTTGTGGATATCCAGAAACGATCTAAATTGTCGCCAAAACCAACCAAACCTAGAAAACATTATACAAACGACACTCAAACTTCTACATGATTTCATTTGGGAAAAGGAGATCCTGCCACCTGTGTTACATAGTTCGCCACCATCCATTAACCCAAAAAATACCACAATCAACAATAACTATCTCAGTGGGATGGGTCAACCTTAACCTAGATTTGATTAATGGGGCAGATAGAGGACACTCTGGAATTGCAAGTGCTAGTTTAATATGCGATGATCCGGCGGTAAGAACTATGATGGCGATGACATAATCTTTAGGAATTACCACCGCACTAATTGCGAAGATATAAGCCATGAGAGGAATTGGCCAAAAGTGCAATTCAAAATAGACTCAGAAAACCTTCTACGATTCATAGACTCTGGTTCTCAACCTCCCTGGTATTTAGATGGTATGATTATCAAAATCAAACAAAGATTGTTTCAATTTCAACAATGTTTTATCCAGCACAACTACAAGGAATAGAACCAAGCAGCAGAAAGTATTGAGAATCATGCGGTAGATGGAAGTCAATTGGGAAACCTCTCTATGAAGAATGGTAATATTATTGCTTTTATTAATTATGCTCCACCTTAACATTTCTTTATATATAGTTGATTTACAGAGCTAATAAAGGAAACAAAACTACATAATGAAAAGATTTTATCTCTAGTTATGTACAAGAATAATGTCGACATTCTAAATACAAAATTTACTAAGAATCCTAATCACTAAGATACTTCTTGATATGTAAAGATCCGGTTAATATTTATTCTCCGTAAATCTCGATACCAAAAGATCTAGTTGATCTTTTGTGTGTTGGTACAACTAGCATTCTTTATATGTTGTGACAACTAGCAATGCTTATAATATGTACGTGTAAGAGTCTTAATACTCCCCCTTAAGTTCGAATTGGTTGAGGAATCTAAAGCAACCCCAACTTGCCAAGTAGATGATTGAAATTTTAACCCTAGGGGTTCGGTAAAAACATATGAACAAACAAAATCAGGGGAGATCAATTTGGATTTAATTTTCTCACTAATCAAATGACAATCAAGCTCTATATGTTTCGTTCGTTCGTGAAAAACAGGATTATTTGTATGTGTAAAGATGCATTGTTGTCGTAAAAAAATAGACATAGGTTTAGGATGTGGTACACCTAAGTCATTAAGAAGGTATTTTAACTACTGAAGTTCACACGAAAGAGTTTCCAAAGCACAATATTCTGCTTCTGTAGAAAAGAGAACTATAGTGGGTTGTTTATTTGATTTCCAAGAGATGGGACTAGAGCCAAGAAGGGTATAATAACCATACGCGGAATGCCGAGAGGTGGGGCATCCAACCTAGTCGGAATCACTACTAAAACCACTTATATGAAGATTGCTAGTAGCGAAGAGAAAAATACCCTTCCTGATGGAGCCTTTGAGATAATGAAGGACACGATTGGCTACATCCATGTGAGTTGTGTATAGGGATTGCATAAAATGACTAAAGTTGTAAACAACATAAGAAATATCAGGGCGTGTCACTGTATGATAAAGTAAATGTTCAATAATACGACGAAAATGTGTAGGATCCGAAAGAATACTTCTATCAGTAGGACGAAATTTAAGTTGTTGTTCCATTGGGGAGGACGCAATTCTAGCACCTGACATCACTGTATCTTTGAATATATCAAGTACATATTTGCGTTGACATAAAAAATCCCTTATTTGGATCTAGATATTTATATTCCTAAGAAATATTTAAGTTTTCCTAGGTCGTCCTTGATAGAAAATGATTGTTCAAAAAATTTAAATCGGTGATGGCAACATCTTCATTTCCAGTGATGATTATGTCATCAATATAGACCAAAAGATAGATACAAATAGTTCATTATGAGTAAATAAAAAGGGAGTAATCAGCCAAGGATTAAGTAAAACCACGGTTAAGCAAGTTAGAAGAAAACTTTTCAAACCATTGGCGCAAGGCTTGTTTTAGGTCGTATAAAATTTATTTAGTTTACATACTCTGGTCTCCCTCTGCTTAGAGAAACTCGGGGGAATTTTCATGTAAACATCTTCATAAAGGTCACCTTGCAAGAAGGAATTATTGACATCTAATTGGTGTACGTAGTTTTCTATTTTTTATAATAGCAAGTGAGAGAAGAACCCGAACAGTGACAAACTTAGCTACAGGTGCAAGTGTATCATGATAATGAGAGTCTTTCTATTTGGTTGTAACCTTTTTCAACACATCGGCATTAAACTTAACCTTATAAAACCACTTGCAGCCTATTAGAACTTTGGTCATGGCAGTCTTCCACACATGAATTTTTATGGCTTCAAAGAATGATCTAGGTTTCGTAGTATTCAGAAGAAGTTAAAAATGTTTGGCGAATAATTGAAAACTGATTGACCGAAAGATAATTAGTGAGAAGGTAAGGTGTGCTAGATGCAGCAGATACAAAGGGAAGAGATATTGTTTTACATACATAATCCTTGAGATGTGACGGTGGCCGACGTTCTCTAATTGATCGAGAAGAATCCTTATGGATTACTAGTTGATTATTAGAAGAATTATATTCATCAATACGTTGATTCTCATTGGATGAATTATAGTCATCTTTAGGTGATACAAGGACTTCACAAGTGGTAGTATTTAATGCATCTTGTAACTGGTGATATCAAATCTCCATGTAAAGAACTAAACATGGGTGATAAAGTATCTAAATTATCCGATGATGATGGTATTGTCTCATGTAAGGAATGAGATGTAGTTGAAGTATAATTATATGTTTCATCATCATTTAAGTGCAAAAGTGAATGTGTCATGGAAGATGGTATGGTGAGATGATAGTCTCTATAAGAAAATATATTTTCATGGAGTTATATCACGAGAAACATGAATTTTACATGATTGAATCATAGACACAATAACCTTTTTGACCATAAGGGTACCCTGCGAAAACACAAGGGCGAGTACGTTGATCAAATTTTTGTGTTTGATATGTTAGGAAATAAAAATGATTATTACTAAAATTAAGAGTTTATTACTTAAATTAATTTTGTTACTATAATTAGCTTGATGGGTGCTAGGATCACTAGTCCAAACTTGTGTGGAATTATAGCCATCCATTTTCACTTCTTAGTGAATGAGAAACCTTTGTACATTGGGCAAACCAAGGAGGAAGGTCATGCATATTACCACAAACGTTCTATATAAGGAAAAGAACTAGTGGATAGGATATGGACTTGGGAAATGGACTAGTGGGCAAATGCATACATGTGCGGTGCTTGCTGTGCTTTTGCGTGTGTTTTTGGCGTGAGCCTTGGCGCGAGCCTTGGTGCGACCCTTGGTGCGATCCTTGGTGCGACCCTTGGTGCGACCCTTGGTACGACCATTGGTGCGACCATTGGTGCGACCCTTGGTGTGACCATTGGTGCGAGCCTTGGTGCGAGCCTTGGTGTGACCATTGGTGCGAGCCTTGGCGTGAGCCTTGGTGCGAGCCTTGGCGTGACCATTGGCGTGTGCCTGCGAGTGAACACGTGTACCCATCAATGAGAAAACGTTTCTTTATTTTAAATAAATATTTTACCGTTTTAAATTAAATGAAAATAAAATCATAAATATTTGTTTTAATTAAAAATCTTAACGTTTTGTTTTAATGGGGATTTAATATTTCAAATTAAATTTTTCACCGTTTTAAAACTCAAAAGATTACTTCTCCTATAAAAGAACAATAATGCAAAGGTTTTCGTTTACCCCAGTCGCAGCCACTGTCCTGACGACTTTTCCCCTCTTCCTGCTTTGATTTGCGCACGAGAATTTACTTTCATTTTTCATACATCTTCTGTTAAGTTCACAACGGGCCAACGAGCTTTGCTAGCTGGGTTGGTATCAGGTGATTTTATCCTGAATTCAAGTTTGTCACTGAAAGGGTATAGCAGCATCTTCCTGAAGGTGTACCTGGCAAATATTGAGTCAAGGGCAGTCTGTTGAACAGGCGACTTCACCTCTCTGTGCTTGAGTGTGTGTACTGCTTCATTCTAACCCTCCCTTAATCATCTTCAAGTTCTCTGTTGTTTGTGTTTCTCTGTTACAGGAAGGTACTTCTCCAACAATCTTAACTCAATAACTGTGCAATCAAAGATCTTCTGTAACAATGGCAAAGACTGATGTTGAGACACCTCAGAAGTTTTCTGGTAAGGATTTTAAGAGATGGCAGTCGAAGATGCTCTTTTTCCTGAGTTTCCACATGCTTGATGAAATAGTGTTGAAACCATATAACAAAGCTCTGGATACTCCTGAATCATCCAAGGAAAAAGAGACTTGGACGAGAAATAATTATTTGGCAAAAAATCATATTTTAAATTGCCTTGAAGACTCTCTGTATGATTTTTACAATGCTAAAGATGATTTTTCTGCTCACAATTTATGGTCTGCACTGCAAGAAAAATATGAAGCAGAAACTGCAGGAAGTAAAAAGTTTCTGGTTGCACGTTTTTTACAATACAAGATGCTGAATGAAAAATATGTGGTTGACCAGTTCCTGGAGTTGCAGAAAATTATTAATGAAATCATTGCTGAAGGTATGACTATTTCTGAAAACTTTCAAGTATCTGCTGTGATTGAAAAGTTACCAAGTTCATGGGCCGAATACAAGAGAAGACTAAGGCATGAAACTGGTGAGATTACTATGATAGAACTGGGCAAGAAAATACAAGTTGAAGAGTTGTTGTGCTCAAAGGACAAGAATGTCTCATCTGGAAGAGACATGTCAAACAAAGCTCATGTGATCGAACACAAGTTTGCTTCACTCAGTCTGGACCACAAAAGCGCAAGCCTGGCCCTCAAGGAAAAGGTAAATTTCAAAAACCAAAGTCTGCTATTGGTAAGATTAAGGGAGCTTGTTATGTCTGTGGTGTGTCTGGCCATATGGCAATGCATTGTAGAAAATGCAAAGATGCAAATTTTAAGAAATAAAATGTAAACCTGGCTGAAAGTAGTAAAAATGAATTTTCTGGCACGGTGTCTGAGGTAAATTTAGTTACCAATGTGAGGGACTGGTGGGTAGACTCTGGAGATACCAAACATGTCTGCGGAAGCAAGGATATGTTCACCTCCTACCAGACAGTAGGAGAGGGAGAAAAACTCTATATGGGTAATTCTTCTGCAGCACAAGTTGCAGGAAAAGGAAAGGTTTCGCTGAAGCTTTCTTCTGGGAAAATCCTCACATTGAATGAAGTGTTACATGTACCAGACATCTAAGAATCTCGTTTCAAGAAGTGTGCTAGATGACAAGGGTTTTAAAATTATTTTTGAGTCCGGGAAAGTGATTATCACTAAGGGTAGGGACTTTGTGGGAAAGGGCTATAAGGCTGAGGGCCTTTACAAATTATCTGTAATCTCTACTGAAATTAATAAAGTTGATTCTTCTTATGTTGTTGTCTCATTGAATATTTGGCATGGTAGACTTGGTCATGTAAATTATAATTCAATGAACAAATTGGCAAAATCTGGCTGCATTCCAAAATTAAATTTGGAATATGAACATAAATGTGAAGTTTGTGTAGAATCAAAATATGCAAAGAAGCCTTTTCAGAAAAATGTCCACAGAATTTCTAATCCCTTAGAGTTAATTCACTCTGACTTAGTTGATATGAAATCAATCCAAACCAGAGGTGGAAAAAAATGGTTTGTTACCTTCATAGATGACTGTACTAGATACTGTCATATCTACTTGCTTAAAGGAAAAGATGATGCTCTTGAAGCATTTAAATTATATAAATTAGAAGTAGAAAACCAGATGAGTACCACCATTAAAACTGTTAGGTCTGATCGTGGGAGTGAATACGTAACTCCTATAAGAGACTTTTGTGCACAACATGGCATTATTCATGAGGTAACTCCTCCTTATTCACCACAATCTAATGGTGTGGCTGAACGGAAAAACCGAACCCTAAAGGAGATGATGAATGCCATGTTAATCAGTTCAGGACTACCGGCGAACTTGTGGGGGGAGGCCGTCCTCTCATCTTGCTATATCCTGAACAGAGTGCCCCTTAAAGGAACAGAAAAATCACCGTATGAATGGAAAGGCAAACAACCCTCTTATGGATACCTCAAAGTGTGGGGGTGTTTAGCCAAGGTCTCTATTCCTCCACCTAAGAGGACTAAAATAGGACCTAAAACCGTTGATTGTGTATTTCTAGGATATCCCGAGCACACCACTGCTTATAGATTTATGCTTGTGAGTTCCGATAACTCAGAAATTGGTGTGAACACCATTTTGGAATCTAGAGATGCTTCATTTTTTGAAAATTTTTTTCCAATGAAAACTGAATCTCGCGTGATACGTGTAGATCCTCTAGATGTCCCTTATTCTAGCCATTCATTGCCGGTAGAAGAAGATGAACCCTTTTATGAGCCAAGAAGAAGCAAAAGACCTAGATTAAAAAAATCTTTTGGGCCAGACTTCATTACCTGTTTAGTTGAATCTGATCCACAAAACTATAAAGAGGCGATGACTTCGTCTGAAGCTCCATGGTGGAAAGAATCCACTATTAGTGAGATGGATTCTATTATTCAGAATGAAACCTGGGAAATAGTAGATTTACCTCCAGGGAGCAAAACCATAGGTTGTAAATGGATTTTTAAGAGAAAACGTAAGGTTGATGGAAGCGTGGAAAAATATAAAGCTAGACTTGTAGCTAAAGGCTATAAACAAATAGAAGGTGTAGATTTCTTTGACACCTATTCACCTGTCACTAGAATAACTTCAATTAGGTTGCTAATTGCAATTGCTGCAATCCATAACCTAGAGATACATCAAATGGATGTAAAAACTGCGTTTCTAAATGGTGAACTAGATGAAGAAATTTTATATGGATCAACCCGAGGGCTTTGTGGTGAAGGGTTATGAAAAGAAGGTGTGTAGACTTAAAAAGTCTTTATATGGCTTAAAACAAGCACCTAAACAATGGCATGAAAAATTTGATCATGTGATGTTCTCTAGTGGTTTTAAAATAAATGAAGCTGACAAATGTGTTTACACTAAATCTGTCAATGATGCTTGTGTGATGGTATGCCTGTATGTTGATGATATGCTTATACTAGGTACAACCTTAGAAATCATTAATTCCACTAAGAACATGTTGAATGAGAACTTTGATATGAAAGACTTAGGTCCTGCTGATGTAATCCTAGGGATGAAAATTAGAAAGGAGTCTAATGGATTCAGTCTCAGTCAATCTCATTATGTTGAGTCTGTTCTGAAGAAATTTAACCAGTTTGATAGTAAACCTGCAAGTAATCCTTTTGACCCTTCCTGTAGACTCAAGAAAAACAAAGGCAATGGAGTCTCGCAACTTGAATATTCACGTGTCGTAGGAAGTCTGATGTACTTAATGAACTGCACGAGATCAGACATTGCCTATGCAGTGAGTAGACTAAGTAGGTATACCTGTAATCCAGGACAAGAGCATTAGGATGCACTGTTCAGAGTGCTGAGGTATCTCAAATACACTTTAAACTTTCAGTGAAGTTATGATAGATACCCTGCTGTTCTGGAAGGATACTGTGATGCAAACTGGATAGCAGACTCAGAGGAGTCCAAGTCTACGAGTGGATACGTTTTCACTCTAGGCTGTGGAGTAGTGTCTTGGAAGAGTTCCAAACAGACCTTTATCGCTCGATCCACTATGGAATCCGAGTTTATAGCGTTAGATAAAGCAGGAGAGGAAGCCGCTTGGCTAAGATGCTTTTTAGAAGACATTCCTCTCTGGCATAGGCCTGTGCCAGCTGTATCTATACATTGTGATAATCAAGCTGCAATAGATAATGCTAAAAACAACAACTATAATGGAAAATCTATTCATATAAGGAGAAGACACAATTCTCTAAAACAACTAATCTCAACTGGCGTTATTTCTGTTGACTTTGTGAGGTCTAAGGAGAATATCGCGGACCCTTTGACGAAAGGCTTGTCCAAGGAGATAGTTAGTAATGCATCGAGGGGGATGAGACTTAAGCTCATCAATTAAAACTTGCCATGAAGGATACTCAACCTTGCTGACTGGAGATCCCAAGATCAAGGTTTTGAATGAGACAACTAATTTGTGGCGGGTAAAAATTAAACACTATCAGAGAATTATTTTCTCTGTCCCTTCCCTATGGTGTAGATGTGATAGTGTGACTGCAAGTGAGGATGACTTAGAGTAAAGTCTTAATGAGTTCTATAGTTTCAATTTAAGATTGAAATGGGGTGTAGCAGTTAACACTCTTGATAGAACTCACCTATCTGAATGAGGAAGTGGGTCGCTTCCTATGAGAACTGAGCTGATTCTCTAGAGCATTCTGAGAAACGGGATACGTCCAGGGCCAAAACGGACACAACGGCGTGAACTTAACAGCGTTTTAAGAGATATCTCGCGTATGGAGTTATTGAAGAATTACACTAAACGATGGCAGTTCAAGACATCACGTTCACTGACCATCAAGTAGTTCCGGTGCTTCTCACTAAGCAAAGGTTCAATTCCAATTGGTCACCTATTGCTTAAGAGGTATATCTCGTTTATTCGATTTTTCGATTTTTCGGTTTCGTCATTCATGTGGGGGATTGTTGGGAAATAAAAATGATTATTACTAAAATTAAAAGTTTATTACTTAAATTAATTTTGTTACTATAATTAGCTTGATGGGTGCTAGGATCACTAGTCCAAACTTGGGTGGAATTATAGCCATCCATTTTCACTTCTTAGTGAATGAGAAACCTTTGGTTATCCCACATTGGGCAAACCAAGGAGGAAGTTCATGCATATTACCACAAACGTTCTATATAAGGAAAAGAACTAGTGGATAGGATATGGACTTGGGAAATGGACTAGTGGGCAAATGCATACATGTGCGGTGCTTCGCACGAAGCACCGTAGGCCGCGGGCTTGCGGGCTTGCGGTGCTTGCGTGTGCTTTTGCGTGTGTTTTTGGCGTGAGCCTTGGCGCGAGCCTTGGCGCGATCCTTGGTGCGACCCTTGGTGCGAGCCCTGGTGCGAGCCTTGGTGCGAGCCTTGGTGCGAGCCTTGGTGTGAGCCTTGGTGTGAGCCTTGGTGCGAGCCTTGGTGTGAGCCTTGGCGTGAGCCTTGGCGTGACCATTGGTGTGACCATTGACGTGAGTTTGATGTGTGCTTGGCGCGTGCTTGGCGTGTGCCTGCGAGTGCACACGTGTACCCATCAATGAGAAAACGTTTCTTTATTTTAAATAAATATTTTACCGTTTTAAATTAAATGAAAAATAAAATCATAAATATTTGTTTTAATTAAAAGTCTTAACGTTTTGTTTTAATGGAGATTTAATATTTCAAATTAAATTTTTCACCGTTTTAAAACTCAAAAGATTACTTCTCCTATAAAAGAACAATAATACAAAGGTTTTCGTTTACCCCAGTCGCAGCCACTGTCCTGACGACTTTTTCCCTCCTCCTGCTTTGATTTGCGCACTAGAATTTACTTTCATTTTTCATACATCTTCTGTTAAGTTCACAACGGGCCAACGAGCTTTGCTAGCTGGGTTGGTATCAGGTGATTTTATCCTGAATTCAAGTTTGTCACTGAAAGGGTATAGCAGCATCTTCCTGAAGGTGTACCTGGCAAATATTGAATTAAGGGCAGTCTGTTGAACAGGCGACTTCACCTCTCTGTGCTTGAGTGTGTGTACTGCTTCATTCTAACCCTCCCTTAATCATCTTCAAGTTCTATGTTGTTTGTGTTTCTCTGTTACAGGAAGGTGCTTCTCCAACATGATATTGATATTCCTAGAGAATCACTTCTCCAACATGATATTGATATTCCTAGAGAATCACAAGCAACCAAAAACTCTTAAATGGTGATAAAATTCTGGAGATTTTTATAAAATTTCTTGAGGTGATTTATTGTCTAAAAGAGGAGTGGGAATCTTATCGATGAGATAGGCAGCAATTAGAATGCACCCATCCCAAAAATATAAAGGACAATCAGCTTAAAATCACAAAGCGCGGGAAACATCAAGTAAGTATCGATGTTTGCGCTCCATTAAACTATTTTGCTGAGAAGTAGCTATACATGTACGTTGATAAATGACATCATTAATATGAAACCATTCTTGTAGGTCTGTTTATAAGAATTCAGTCCCATTGTCAGACTAAATTTTTTGTAATTCCGGAATAAAATTTTCACCATTAGCTGATGATAACTTTGTAACCTTAGTGTGGAATTGAGTGAGAAAATGATTGAAAAAATATGTGAGATACTTCTTAGTATCTGATTTATTAAAAATAAGGTAAATCCAAGTAAATCTTGAAAAGTCATCAACAATTGTTAAAAAATATCTTTTCCCACACAAATAAGATTCAAAAAAAGGACCCCAAATATTTGCATGAACTAATTGAATTTTTTTATTACTTCTCGAATTGCTTGATACATAAGGTAAACGAGGTTGCTTAGCTTGTGGACATACTTCACATAGATAATTTTTAGTAGTCCTTATACAAATATATTTGTTTGCTAAAATACAAAAAACGTAAATGTGACTAAGACGCCAATGCCAAAGATCAAAAGTTGGATGATGAAAAGATGAAAAACATGAGGGGGGCGAACATAGAATGTAGAGACCATTTCGTAAGTGATCACTCTGACCAATCGTTATTTTCCTTAACGAATCCTGGAATACACATGATGATTCGTCAAAATCATTTTACATTTGATAGATTTAATTAAGTGACTGATTGATAAAAGATTGAATTTAAAATTTTGGATATGATAGACGTTATCAAGTATTAGATAGGATGATAAAACTACGGTCCCAATATGTAAAATGGAAGATTGACTACCATCAGGTAGTTGTACAAAAAAGTTTGTCGTAGCCTTAACATATTTAGTAAAACAAAGTAATGAATAACACATATGGTTAGATGCACCACCATCAACAATCCAAGAAATACTAGAGATGCGCGAGACATTACCAGCAAAGTTTGTTGTTATTTCATGGCTTGAAGGACCAGATGAAGGCTCAAGTAGAGACAACAGGCGATTATATTTTTCATGAGTGATAGCTGGTGCTAGAACTTGATATCCATGTTGTGGTTCACCATCTTGGGCATCCACAACAGATGCTTGATTATCCCTTTGGCGTGAATCACGTGATGGATATCCATGTAGCTTATAACATATGGCTCTAATATGTACAACTTTTTTTTTACAATAATCACAGAATGGACGACCTTTCTTATTTGAAGGGTGACAGATATCTTGCTGAGCAGTAGGGCTACAATCTTCTTTCCCATGGTGGAGAGTTGCTGAATTTGATTGCAGGAACATATGAATATTGTTTCTTGCTGGTTTTCTTCTTGTCAGACCAAAGAATATATCTTGTCGATTGCAGGAAAGGGATCCATCAGTATAATCTGAATCCGGATAGCTGAAAAACAGTCATTTAGACCCTGCAAAAATTCCATGACCTGATCTTGATGAAGTTTATTTACCATGGACTTTCCATTACCACAAGTACATGGTTCAATAGGGCTGAGTGAACTAAGTTCATCCCAATAGGCTTTCATATGAGTGTAATATTCAGAGACAGTTAGAGCATCTTGTCTTAGAGACATGATAGCCTCGCTCAGTTGAAATATTCTCGGAGCATTTGTATGCGAAAAACGATCTTGCAAGTCTTTCCAAATAGCATGAACATTCATTATATAGGATACTAGCCTTGAATTCTAGTGTTACCGAGTTGAGGATCCAACTTCCAACCAAGTCATTACACCTTTCCCAAGCGTGCAAGTCAGTAGTGGAAGTGGGTTTTGATAAGAGAACCATCAACAAAGCCAGACTTTCCCTTGGCTCATAAAGCCATTGTCATACTGCGAGCCCAACTTGAGTAGTTGTCACCTGAGAGCAAAGGGGTGATAAATATTGTTGATGTACTGTCTGTTGCATGGATAACATAAGGACCAGATTTGAGATCAACGACAGTAGCATAAGATGTGGTTAGCTTCACCATTGGAGGTGTTAAAAGAGATTTCAGCTATTGAGAAACTTGAAAACAAAGGTAATGGAAAGGATTTTTTTTATGATGTTGAACAGATTTTCTCTATTACCATATGTAGAACGGTCATATTATTGCTTGGATTAATTAGGCTACGTCTTTACATTTGTTTATATAGTTGATTTACATAGCTAATAAAGGAAAACAAAAATTACATAAAGAAATATTTTATCTCTAGTTATGTACAAGAATAATGTCGATATTCCAAATACAAAATATGCTAAGAATTTCCTAATCACTAAAATACCTCTTGATATATAAAATTCCGGTTAATATTCTTTTTCCATAAATCTAGACATTAAAAGTTCCAGTTGATCTTTTGTGTATTGGTACAGCTAGCATTTTTTATATGTTGTGACAGCTAGCGTTGCTTGTAACCTGTATATATAGGAGTTTTAATACTCTCAACAATAATTTAAAATTATATAGGGTGTTTGATAAAAATTATCATTATCATTTATGATTATAGATAATTATAAATTAAAAAATAATTATGATATTAATCATTATTATAATAAATTTTAACATACAACTTTTTGAGATAATTGATTATCTTAAAAAAATGCTCTCCAAGAGGAGAGAAAAACATAATGATCTAAAAAAAAATTTAGTCCACTATTATTTTTTTATCTCTCTTGATAGTTTAGAGAAAATAAGGAAAAAAATCTAATTCATTTTTGTTAAAAAAAATAATTGATTATAATATAAGTAGAAAAAAATCATTTTTATTAAAAAAAATAATTGATTATAATAATTTTTATAAATGATTTTTTTCTACTTATGAAAATAATAAATTTTTTTAATTATAATTAAAATAATCTGTTAACAAACACTTATATAATGGATTATGGGCTGGATAATTGATTATGGACTCATAATCCATTATAATAATGATTACCAAACAACCCTATATTTTTTACTTTTTATAATTAAATTATATTAAATAATTCTATGATATAATATATTATTGTGTAATTGTTTTTAAATAAAATTCATGATTCAACTGGACTTTGCATATGGTTCCCCATTATCCTCTCTGATCCGCACTTGGGATAACGTGGTTTACCGTCTTTTGATTGTTTTTCCTGCTTTTGATTTTTTTTTCTTTTCTGATGTACTTACTCACTCCCAGAGTCCTAGTGATTATTTTGCTAATATAGTTTACTCTTTTAAGTCAAAAAAAAAAATTGTTTCAAACTCATAAGTATTGCGGAATTTAATCACCGAGACACCGACCACACGTGATGGTGGATAGTAGATACTCACCAGACACCTCAAAATCAACGCGTGTAAAGTATTAGCCTCCCTTCATGAACACACAAGAAAAATAGTACTAGTAAAAGAAAGTTGACCGATATATCCAACGGCTGTGATGCAACAAGACATTTTAGGATCAAAATGTGAAAGTGTGAGCGTGAGTAACGAGTAACGGTTCTACTTTTGTAGTTGGGAACTTTGCTGGCTAGTCCAAAATACCAGACGGAGTTAACCATAAGTCCACCGAGAAACCCATTCATCCATAAGTTCAATTTTTTTTTATAAACTACCAATTACAGTTATATCTATCACGTGTAATCATCCTATGAACTCCACCTCCTCCACCTTCTACACTACTCGTATTCTTAACGGAAATTTAGTTTCAGCTACTCCACCCACCACTTCATTACTTCTCTAAAACCTAGGGCAAAATCAAAATAAAAAAACACCTGAAACCAAATCTAAAAACAGAGACAAAAAAACAAAAATCAAAATCTGTAATAACAGGCTTTGATTTCTTTGAGCATTATACAACTCAAACCTGAGCTACTGTCAGCATTATAATACTGCATATTTTCAACCTAAAATGGGTACCAAGAGAAAAATCAACAGAAGAATAAAAGAAACAGTGATTGAAGAACATGATACTCCTCAATCTCCACCGCCGAAGAAAACAAAAAAGCTTCTACAGTAGATTCTATACCAACAAAATAAAAAAAGAAGAAGAACAATGAAGTTGTTGATTCTCCAACAACATAAAAAAAACGAAACAAATTGTTGTTGATTCTCCAGAAAAATCAAAAAAGAAGAAAAACAAAGAAGTTATTGATTCTCAAGCAAGATAAAAAAAAATGAAACAAATTGTTGTTGATTCTCCAGCAAAATCAAAAAAGAAGAAGAAGAATAAAGTTGTTGATTCTCCAACAACATCGGAAAAAAATGAAACACATGTTGTTGATTCTCCATCTACAAAGAAGAAGAAGAAAGCTCTTGTTGTCCGTTCTCCATCAACATCACAGAAGAAGAAGAAGGGTGTTGTTGTTTCTGGCAAAAAAGGTACTGATTCTAATCATCGGTGTATATCAACATATAACATACTTTGTTCATGTTATAGGAGTTAGATCTAGCATACAACATGGGTACATATCAATATATATATATATATATATATATTATTATTTTTCATGTTATAACACATAGATCTAGCATGCAAAAATATAGATATGTACTTGGTTTTTAGTATATACTGATCAGTACATATCAGTATACTTATTTTCATGTTATAGCATCTAGATATTGATTGTAGGATAAGTATATATATTGATATGTACTTTGTTCTAGATATTGAATTGGATCAGTACATATCAATATATACTTTGTTCATGTTATAGATATAAAGCATATATATCGATGTATATTGTTCTATACTATAGCATCTAGATCTTGCATACAGGATAAGTATATATTGATATGTACTTTGTTCTAATCTTGAATTTGATCAGTACATATCAATGTATACTTTGTTCATGATACAGCAGATAGTAAATATATACTTTGTTCTATATTATATTACATATTGATATATTGTAGGGATATTGACAATGTGTTCATTATGCAGGTGGTGTGAAGAAAACCACAAAGAAGACAAAAGCACCTGCACCTGCTAGGAAGATATACAGAAGTGGTTTCATGGGGATTTTCTCACTTGTTAAAGCAATCAAGGCAGAAAAGCTTGAGTTGAGTGAAACTCAGTTGCGGATAATTAGTGAGCAATCATATGGGAACCTTTTTTTGATGTTCTGGTACACAAATCTTGGTGAAGATCAATGGATGAAGAATGAAACTGTTGTGACCAATCTTATAAAGTGTTATAAGAGAAGTAAAGTTGCGGATGAGCTCACATTTGAGTTCAAAAAGCATGGAGTTTCACATATTCTGACATCCACTCCTGAAGAAGTAGGTGTTATCTTTGAAATGCCAAGAGCAGGAAAAAGACAACATGAAGATATAATGCTGACATCAAGGGGTGGATATCGAAACAACGCTTTCTTCCAGAGTTTCTTTGATGATGTACAAAAGACTAAAAAGGTAAATAGAGTGAGGATACAGGAACAAGTCTTGAAACTTCTAAGGAACAAACCAGCAACTAAGAAGAAAGTTGAAGAATCTGAAGAAAAGCAAAGTGATGAAAAAAATGAAGAAATTGGGAGTGATGAAGAAAATGAAGAAGAAGAAAGTGAAGAAGATATTGAAGAAGGGAGTGAGGAAAAAACTGAAGAAGTGAGAGATGCTGAAGACCTTGTAAGGCTTATATGCATGTTCATGTGTATCACTTTGTTTTTTACAACAAAAGATGCACATGCCTTGACTGAAAAGTACATTGGTCTTGTGGAGGATCTCGATGCTGCAAAGAATGTGTCATGGCCAGAGATCTTCTCCAATATGGATATGATCAACTTCTCATTTTTTTCTCCATCCTACACAAGATTTAGCATACTCAAGTTAGATAGTCCAAATCCAAACGTTATACCAAGACAATTACATAAATACAATAGCTCGATGGAAAGATTGAGAATCTCAAATTTACGTCCCAGCCTTCATACATTTGACATAATTGTAATTTCAATTCAACATATACTATACTGAAAACCATTACAATTTATATTTTCGGCAAACAACAACCAGTTACAAGATAGTTTATAGAAATCAAACATGAAATTGTTCTAATTGTACATCTTTATCTCTAGTCAAAAGAACATAATCCCCCAAGTAATAAACCTCTAACTATTCCGCTAAGCAAGACTTATCATGTTTTGATGGTGGTATGATTTATAGACAAAATATACGATAGTTTGAATCACAAGTGCAAATTCAATCAAAAGAGTCAATAAAAGGAAGAAAAAATATCCCCAAAAAAACCCAATATACCAAATCCATATCATTCAAACCCATATCTTAAAACCCAATTTAAAAGGTAAAATTGAAATCAATTTTGATTTCCAGATTCAATTCAATTTTCCCCAATATTGATTTTATAGTTTGAACTAACAAATAAAATAACAACTATCCACAATCAAACACATATCTTAAAATCTATCTTGACAGAAAAAATCAAACAAAAACTTTATAAAATTGAAAAAAATAATTTAGGGTTTGATTTTTATTAACCTTTCAGGTGGTTTCTTCTTCGTCGTCTTTTTTGGTTCAGGTAACTTCAACCTTTTACCCCTCCTCAATCTCGTACTTTTGATGATGTTCAACTGAGAAAAACTAGAAAAGAAGAAGAAGAAATGGTCGATTCACTCACTGAAGTCTGAATCTGACTAAGGGAAGAAGATGAAGAATCTTATCTGTCGATTTTCATAGAAATGCTCCATCTTTGACCGTACACATGTCAAGAATCATACATGTGTTCTGCACACAATGTTTTTATGACATATTATCTGCATCTGTACCGTAGATTGATTCCCGAGATCTCCATTAACGGATCAAGAACTATTAACCATATACGTGGTTTATAAGATACATCACCACTCATGCACGTGCGTCGAAACCGTATGAGGGATAATTATGTAAAATTATATATCAAATATCTTCTTGGTCAGTAAGAAATTGACCAATCTCATGGGAAATTGACCGAGATAACGGAGGTGGATGATAAAGTGGATGACATGCCTATATTTGAAATGTTGAAAGAAAAATGATATATATTTATAAACCGGGTTTTTCATTGGATCCATATTTTTAAATGAGAACTTTGCTGGTTAGTCCAAAATACCCGGATCGAGTTAACTTATAGTCCACCCGGGAAAACCCATTTATCCGTAAGTCCAAAATCGTTTTGAAAACTAACAATTACAGTTATGCCCATCACGTGGAATCATCCCATGAACTCCACCTCCTTCACCTCCTAAACTACTCACTTTCTTTAAGGAAAATTTAGTTTCAGCTACTCCACCCACCACTTCATTACTTCTGTAAACCCTGAAAATCTAGGGCAAAATCAAAATCTAAAAACACATAAAACCAAATCCAAAAACACAGACCAAAAAACAAAAATCAAAATCTGTAATAGCAGACTTTGGTTTCTTTAAGCATTATACAACTGAAACCTAAGCTACTGCCAGCAACTACTGCATAAAAGAAACAGTAATTGAAGAACATGATACTCCTCAATCTCCACCATCGAAGAAGAACAAGAAAGCTTCTATAATAGATTACATACCAACAAAATCAAAAAAGAAGAAGAACAATGAAGTTGTTGATTCTCCAACAACATCAAAAAAAACACGAAACAAACTGTTGTTGATTCTCCAGCAAAATCAAAAAAGAAGAAGAACAAAGAAGTTATTGATTCTAAAACAACATAAAGAAAATGAAACAAATTGTTGTTGATTCTCCAGCAAAATCAAAAAAGAAGAAGAACAATGAAGTTGTTGATTCTCCAACAACATCGGAAAAAAATGAAACACCTGTTGTTGATTCTCCATCTACAAAGAAGAAGAAGAAAGTTGTTCTTACGGAAACTCTTGTTGTTCGTTCTCTATCAACATCACAGAAGAAGAATGGTGTTGTTGTTTCTGGTAAAAAAGTTACTGATTCTAATCATCGGTGCATATCAATATATAACATACTTTGTTCATGTTATAGGAGTTAGATCTAGCATACAACATGGGTACATATCAATATATATATTCATATTATAGCACATAGATCTAGCAGCAACGTAGGTTATATATTGATATGTACTTGGTTTTTAGTATATACTGATCAGTACATATCAGTATATACTTATTTTCATGTTATAGCATCTAGATATTGATTGTAGGATAAGTATATATATTGATATGTACTTTGTTCTAGATATTGAATTGGATCAGTACATATCAATATATACTTTGTTCATGTTATAGATATAAAGCATATATATCGATGTATGTTGTTCTATACTATAGCATCTATATCTTGCATACATGATAAATATATATTGATATGTACTTTGTTCTAATCTTGAATTTGATCAGTACATATCAATGTATACTTTGTTCATGATACAGCAGATAGTAAATATATACTTTGTTCTATATTATAGTACATATTGATATATTGTAGGGATATTGACAGTCTGTTCATTATGCAGGTGGTGTGAAGAAAACCACAAAGAAGAAAAAAGTACCTGCACCTGCTAGGAAGATATACATAAGTGGTTTCATGGGGATTTTCTCACTTGTTAAAGCAATCAAGGCAGAAAAGCTTGAGTTGAGTGAAACTCAGTTGCGGATAATTAGTAAGCAATCATATGGGAACCTTTATTTGATGTTCTGGTACACAAATCCTGGTGAAGATCATTGGATGAAGAATGAAACTGTTGTGACCAATCGTATAAAGTGTTATAAGAGAAGTAAAGTTACGGATGAGCTCACATTTGAGTTCAAAAAGCATGGAGTTTCACATATTCTGACATCTACTCCTGAAGAAGTAGGTGTCTTTGAAATGCCAAGAGCAGGAAAAAGATAACATGAAGATATAATGCTGACATCAAGGGGTGGATATCGAAACAACGCTTTCTTCCAGAGTTTCTTTGATGATGTACAAAAGACTAAAAAGGTAAATAGAGTGAGGATACAGGAACAAGTCTTGAAACTTCTAAGGAAAAAACCAACAACTAAGAAGAAAGTTGAAGAATCTGAAGAAAAGCAAAGTGATGAAAAAAATGAAGAAATTGGGAGTGATGAAGAAAATGAAGAAGAAGAAAGTGAAGAAGATATTGAAGAAGGGAGTGAGGAAAAAACTGAAGAAGTGAGAGATGTTGAAGATGTTGAAGACCTTGTAAGGCTTATATGTCTGTTCATGTGTATCACTTTGTTTTTCACAACAAAAGATGCACATAAATTGACTGAAAAGTACATTGGTCTTGTGGAGGATGTCGAGGCTGCAAAGAATGTGTCATGGCCAGATTTGATACATTCTTACCTAGAAAAGTCACTAAATGACAATGTAAATGCAGTCGAGAATACTACCGGGTGTTTGAACTATTTGTAGGTAAGAATACGTACTAAAAATCTTTTTAGTAGTTTACTCAATGAAAATCATGATTTACTTTTGACTTTGTTTTGGTGATTTTTTTTCCAAAATAGATTTGGTATGCAGAGAATACATATTTGCTGGAAATGGAGGAAATAAAGACGATTCCATAAAAAATATTTGTTCCGGGAGCTATCAAATGGAATCTGTCAAAGTTATGTACTGAACTCCAAAAAGACATTGATACAAATAAATATGAGGTAGGAAAAATATGTACTTATTTACTACATTTATGATGTTATGTTATCCTACAGTATATAATGATATGTATTGAATGTAGATGTTTGTTATCCTACAGTATATATTGATATGTACCTCATGAAAAAAAACTTGTTTTTATAGTAAATATTTTATTGTTTTGGTACAGTTCAATGAAAATTTCAAGGTTCAATACACCAATGAAGAAAAGCAAATCCTGAATAGAATCACAAGAAGAGTTGCAGAAGAGAAGAGTGAAGATGAAAAGGAAGAAGATAAAGAAGAAACTGCAGGGAAGGAAGTGGAGGAAGATAACCGGAAATAAAGATATGAAGATTTGAGAAGACAATCTTTGAAAAATGGCGTGAAGCGAACACCATGCAGCATGAGGATGGACCGCTTGATGCGTCAAAGCTTCTGCAAATGTTGAATGACATATACATGAAAACTTCTCCCATGCAGCCTGAAAATGAAGAAGAGTTTCGTGACTCAATTGATGGGAGTCCTACTCATTTAGGTACTGACCCAACATGAGAATTCCCATCTCCTACTACTCCAGCAGATCTTCTTTGTGAAAACATAACAGAAGGTGAAGTAGTTTTAGGAGAAGAAGTGCCAACTGTTCAGATTCCAACAGAAGATGAACAAAATGATGTGAGTGACACCACCGTCAAAAGTGTAACATTTAATGTTGCATTGTCAACACCACCTTCAGTGCACAAGTTCTGTGGTGTTTATGTTAATGTTATTAAAACATGGGCTAAATATGACTTGGAGAAAGAGGTCAAAGAGATGCAGGAGAAAAGTAACTCACAGGTAAGTAATGCTGGCTAGTTTCACTCTTTATTACAAATGTGTTTATCAATATAACTGTAAATATCAATATGTACTTGATTACAAATGTGTTTTATTATTATCATATAACTGTACATATCAATACGTACTTGATTACAAATGTGTTTTCTTATTGTCATATAGCTGTACATATCAGTATATACTTAACTATCATGAATAAAATTCTATGGTTGCAGAATGATTTAGTTGTACTTCAACAAGAAGCAATGAAGAAGGTGGTTGAAGATATAGACCCGAGTCTTAAACCGATTAAAGACCCAGATGAACAAGACGTTGAAACCCTGGTTGACAGCTTCGTCGACATAATAATCCCTTTTTTTACTGAGATGGCTAAGATGGGAGACATTGAAAAGTTCATATTCGAAGAATTTTTGGACTTAGCCATTTCCAACAGGGAAGTTTATGATGAAGAATATGCATCTCTCAGCCAAGACAATGGTAGTGTTTCAATCCATACTCTGTTTGGGATTGACATTCGAAAACATTTTGATAATTTACTTGGAAATGATTTACGACGTTTGATAGTTCGACAAGCTACAACTGAGCCAAACCAAATTACACCAGAGAAGAATGCGATTCAAGTAACACCTGAGCAGGAAAGTGACCAAGAGGTATATCTTCTACTTGTGGTAATTTACATTTCTTGTCATTGTTTGAAAAACTATGATATAGTACTGAAAATCTGGATTCAAAAATGCAGGAACATGAAGTTACAACAACCCAAAGGTCAAGCGACGTGCCACTAGAAACCTAAATTGCCAAGATGACTGCTGCCGAAGCGAAAGAAGTCAGTACCAATTAGAGAAGAAATTAGCAGGCGGGTAACTCGTGCAAATCCTGGAAAGAAGACAGATCCATTGTTTGATAGTGGAAGTATGTTTTCTGAAAAGAAGAAGCCAAAAACTGAGAAACAAAAAAAGACAGGAAAAGACAACAAAGCTCGGAAAGCTCAAAAACCAAGAATGAAGTTCATGGATCTTCACAAGTCACCACTCCATGAGAATATGACAAATCAACAAATAGAGATTCTACTTCCATACTTTGAGAAAGGAAAGATAATGTAAGTACTTTCTAACCTTCATTTTACTTTTAAATCAAGTAAGTTTTGCAGTACATATCAAAAATACTTACTTCAATATGTGTTTTTGTTATAAATGTGCAACTCGGTTGCTTAGAGAGTAGAGAATGAAGGTGGTATCTGCGTCAGCGGGGCTACAATGGAAGATTTGATCTTCAACAGAGCATTAGAGCAAGATCTTGTCAACTATGCTCAATATAAACTTCAACTGGCATCTGAAGACGACCAAACAAATGCTGAGGAAGAAAGAAAATAATTTAAGGCGTTGCACCTGGATCCAGCTGCTTGGGTATGTGTTGTTTTATTCTTTTATTTGAACATTGGATATGAAAAAAGTAAATATTGATATATACTTTTGTGAAATAACCTATTAAACATTTCCAATTTTCAGTATCATGTCGTCAAGTCAGACACTTTAAAGGGAGCAGAAGTGACTGTTGTTATTATGCCAATCTTGAAAATGAGCAATGACATCGAGAAGATCCTTGTACCGATGTGCCATGGCAACAAGCATTGGACCCTGCTAGAGTTTGAGTTTGAAATAGAGGAATTTATCCATTACAACTCATCTGTGGCATTCAGGGATCATTGCTATGAGAATGCCAAAAAAATGTCTGAGTACCTGTTCAACCCAATCAATCAGTTCTTGGATGAGCATCAAAGAAAGATGGTGAGCACCTTAAGGTTGACTGACTATGGCTGTCCACAACAAAGAATCTGGCCAGACTGCCTTCTGTATGTGATGCATTTTATAAAGAGGAGATCAAAGATTGATCGTGATGGAAAAAGTTTGGGAGATGATGAACAATTGATAAAGAAGATTCAGATAAAAAGAATCAAGTTAGTACGCAGGTTGTTGACATCCACTCATCCTGAAATCAGTTGGGAACCCTCCCAATGAAAATACATGTTTAACTGCAGAGTAATTCAAATATGTTTGTAGATCTTGGTCTGGGGAGATAAGTTGGTGCATTTTGGTTTTTGCTGAGCAGGGTTTTGTGGCTAGATTGAAGAAGATAATCCTTAATTGTTTCTTATACCACATTTGGCATGAGAGAAATCTAGGATATTTTAAACCTAACAATGCATTTTAGTGGATAGTCCTTCTACGCGGTATGTACTTCAGTAACTTTCTTATTGTGTTTACTTATTGAACTTGGTTTCTACCTATTCAACTTGGTTTTTAGTTATTATGTTTATATATATTTATATGTGATGATCTTTATTAACATTGTTAGGTTTTTATTAAATTTTAGAGTTATATAGAAAGGCAGATTATATTGATATGTGCTAGAGAGTACATATTGATATGCAGTTTGTTTTGAAACTCGGAACCAATAGATTCATACTCTAAACAATTACATATTGACATGTACTATGAAGTACCTATTGATATGAATTTTGAAAAATTACTTTGTTTATGTATATTTTTTTGTGTTTTTATAACAACTACAAGATTACTAAATAAAAGAAAAATGTATTGGAATAAAAATCACTATAGAATGAATGACATTCAATCACATGTTCATACATCTTTTAAGATGGAGCAAAAATATAAGATTTATATCATCAAATTCTCGATCTGTCATTAAGAACATAATTCAGTTGGCACACAAACAAGTTCTGAAAAAAGAAACCTAAAAAAATGCGACAAGTATCTTCTAAAAGAATTTAAATCCCAAATGTACTAAAAAAACTGTAAAGAAATTAATTCTCATCTGTATATCGGTACTGACGGATAACATTGCATGTAGCCTTGTTGTGATGAGCTTTCAATTTACAATTTGAACATGTAACAAGATTTTTTCTCCTCTCTCATACACTCTTGATGCGGTTCTTTTTTCTTCTTCCTGAAGGAGCCCTAACTACTATTGGTGGCAGACTAGTATCTTCTGCGGTATACTCATCAGGCCTGTGGTATATTGAAAAACATAAATAAGAAAAATCTATTATACTTGTGCAGTTTTTCTTGATGTATGTTACACTAAATATCAATATGTACTATGCTAGTTTATGGTTTATATGTACTGCTTAAAACCATTCTCATGTGTAATACTATCATAAAAAAAATCAATATGTACTGCTTAAAAACTTACATGTCGTGATTAGGAACAGGTCTAATAGCGATTGAATATAGTTGGCGATAACATCTAACTTTGAAGTATTCGTCGATATAATCAAGGAACTTTCCTCCAGATGCAGCAATATCTGCAGTAGCATGCGAGTATGGAAAACCATACACGCGCCATCTTTGGCAAGTACAACTCTTTTGATGTAGATCTACCATATGAGACCTGCAACCAAGAAACCAAGCATATTATTTACACAATATATATTGATATTTTCACTACACAAACAAAAAAGAATATAATCTGCACAATACATATTTGATATTTTCCCTAAAAACTAGTTTAGTAGATATCTCAGTTCAAAAGAGCATGTTACCTAAAAAAACTAACCTTGGGGAATGAACTTCAAAGACGTGAGCATATGACTGACTAACTTTCTGAGGACGACCAATTTGAATGTGTAGTTCAAGCAAGGCTTGATAAACAGGGGTTAAGAGTTCCGGATCCATCAAAAGACTTTCTTCACGACGTTCAGACATCAACTCCATTACCCGTAGCCTACACGATAAATAAAATTAAAAAACAACAAACATATTATACATATAGTACATATATACTTGTAGTGTTACAAGAAACTTATAAAAACTTAATTGTGTCAGAGAGAGCACAAAGAGGTAACTTCTTCTCGCGACGAATCCATTTATTAAAAGACTCGACAATGTTTGAAGAAGTCTGACCATACCTACATCCTGGGAAGTATGCACTAGGACACTTTTCCCTAGGAATGTTACGGCAGTATTGAGCAACCCAAGGCCTTCCTAGATAAACCATTTCTTAAAGACCTTCTTCATATCTTGTTGGAGAAAGCGCATATGTTGCTTTTTGGAAACATTCCATCACTTCTTTATATTTTTCATCAGCCTTACTGATGGATAAGTTCTTCAAGTGGAAAAAACAATAGCTATGATATGAATCAGGGAAAACTTCAGGAATTGCATTCAACAAACCTTCACCTCGGTCAGTCAAAAAGGTGATGGGACGATGGTCCACAACTTTTTTAAGATTGTCCATAAACCAATGCCAATTATCATTATCTTCGCCAGAACTAATGCATATGCAAAAGAATAAAAACCTGGAAAACAAATATAAAAGACCATATCAATATGTACTTCATGTATGCACTTTCATATTATGTTATACCTACAGTGTATATCAATATGTACTTTATGTATGATGTGTATGATCCTAAAGTACATAAAAAACAGTTACATATCAAAATATGTATCATATAAAAAAGTTACCTTGATTGCCGTTAAGACATGTCACAGCCATTATACCTCCTTTAAACCTCCCCGTAAGAAATATCGCATCATAAAAGATCATTGAACGACAAAGTTTATAACCCTCTCTACAAGCTCCAAAGCAAATAAAAAGTCTGTGGAATCTCTTTGTTGCGTCGTTGAAATCAGAATCAATATAAGACCCTGGATTGGTTTCCCGAACAGCAGTGACCCACCAAGCAAGATCAGTGTATGACTTTACATCGTCACCAAAAATCATTTCATGCGATAACTCTAATGCATGATATGCGTGGTGATACTTGATGTTGATCCTTCCACCAACTTTAATATAATCCATAATCTCTTGCGGCTTTATGAGAGGGTTGTGCTTGACACGCTCATGAACTAAATTATTTACAAGCTTCCTCGAAACAATTGGACTCCTCAACCTATAACCAGCACCACAAGTGTGCCTACCCACGTAATACTTTATCTTAAACACATCCAAAGATCCATTCATGGCAACCGCGTGAAGCATCCAAGAGCGGAAGTCATTGCTGCATCTCACTGTGAATCTCTCAAGGTTATTCTTCAATTTTTTAACCGTATATCCAGTCCTCAAACAATATTTCTCAAATGCTAACCGAACAGCTTCAACACCACCATGGAAGAGATAGTTTTTATCTTCAAAAAGATTCTTCCAACCATCATAAAAAAGAACACTTGCAACCTTTCTAGAATCTTTCAAATAATTGTTCCTAGCACTCAAAACCAACTCAGCATTGTTGTCAAGATCAATACTTCTCAAAGAACTAGATGCACCAGATAACACAACATCAACATGCAACTCAAAGAAATCTGAATTCTTCATAAAATGTAATGCAGCAAGCCCTTGAAGAGATACATCAGCAAGGACAGGGACTTTCACACTATTTTCAACATAATTAACAACAATAGTTGATGGAGTCAACCAGCTCCACGCATTAGAAATAGTAAGCTTCAAATCTTCCAAAGTCGAAGATAACGTAACCAAATATGCAATGTGATGTTGCTTGTGGTACACATGAGAGTAGCAAAAGTTATTTGGATTAGAACCAATACCTGACATGTTGAACCTGAGAAATGTGATCGGAATAAAATAACACAAACATAAAAATCAAAAGATATATTTTAAGATGATAGGAATACTAAATCTACAGTACAACATAATATGTATTATTTTAGAAGCATCACACATATTATAGATTCACACATAACAGACAAACAGTGCAAACAAATATGTACTGATTCAAAAATGGTATACCATACAGTATATATAACAAAAATAGCATACTATAAAAACAGTATATGTCGAAAAGTTTAGAAAAACAGTTGTATTAATATGTACAGAAGAATCATTCAAAACATCCAGAAGAAAGAACAAAAATCATGCTTTCCTGAAAAAATAAAAGAAAACCAAATAAAACTTATTATCAAACAACATGTAAAAAAAACTGAATACGACGATCTAATGAACAAAATAGAACGATTACAAAAATCAGTTTCAAAAATCAAAAGAAAAACTAAAATACGAACTAAAACGAGATCGATCGTGTAATTCAACAAAATGTACTTCATAGAAATCGTAATCATCGGGATTTCAGTGTAAGAAAACAAACAAAATCATGAAATCAAGTTGATTATCATGATTTCAGTTGAAAAAAACAAAAACAGAACAAAGCATAAACAACAATTATAAGAGCAGAGAAGAAGATTAAAGAAAAATACTTGGAGATTTGAAATCGAAACCCTAAAACTGAAAAACACCTACTGAAGCAGAGAGAGAGGAAATAGGATCTGTGAACTACCGAATTTTTTTTGGAAGATTTGATTTCCGCTAGATTTATACGTTCAAACAAAAAAGGGTAAATATGAAATATTGAAAATGTAATTTTCATTATATTCACGTGAGTTGGACAAGAGATTTACAAAATCATTTCAAAAGCCCCTTTTCATTTCCTCCGTTAACCCCCTCTTCCTTTTCTTCTCCTTTCAACTTCGACAACTCTTCCATAATTTTCATTTCTGGTAAGTATATATATCTTCCACTCTATGCACTTAATTTGCTTCACATTGTATTTTTCAATTACTGATTAAGTTTTGTGATTAGATCGAAAAATGGAACAAAAGGACTCATGTCATTCTGCAACTGACCCCAAATATGACTGCGTTCTTTTTGGTAATCTTAATTTAACTTCTCTCTATTTTAGTTTTATTATGTACTTATGTGTAAAAAAAAAGAATAAGAAGATTAATTTCTAACATCTTTCGTCTTTAATGAGAATATGTAGATGTGGATGATACCCTTTATCCTTTAAGTTCTGGTTTGGCTGTAGAGGGTAGAAAGAACATTGAATGTATACAATTCATGACTCGATTGCTCTTTTAATTTGTATTTTTTTTTTTTGTCAAGAAATTAATAAGAAAAGTTGGTTTTCTTTCCTGGTGATTCCATTAGAATATATGCGTCAGAGGAAACGAAAATTGAAGAATTATGCACTCAACTTTATAAGATATATGGGGCAACAATGGCTGGACTTAGAATATGTCTTTCTGACACCCATTTTTACTAAATTATGTCTGTTTATTGTGTATATAAGAAGTGTGTTTATTCATTCTTTACTTTGTGGGTATTCTGTGGTATAGGCATTTGGTTATGATTTTGACTACGATGATTTCCACAGGTGTGCGGATTTTGTACTCCTTATTACATTCTTTAGATCATGGCATTTATATGCGTACTATGAAAGTAAATCTGTTTGCTTTGTTGTTCTATAGTTTTGTCCATGGAAGATTACCGTATAATCAAAAGCTTAAACCAGATCCTGTTCTTAGGAGTATATTGTTAAGCTTGCCTCTTCAAAAAGTTGTAAAGTTGATATTTGTTGCTAAATTAGTAGAATTGATGAGATTTTAGTAATTGATCAAATGTTTTCATTTGTATGAGTTAGGCATGTTTATAGTCGCTTCTGTCTTTGTTAAAAAACAGATATTTACAAATTCGAATGAGGCCCATGCTGCAGAAGTTCTTAAGGTGCTTGGTTTGGAAGGTTGTTTTGAGACCCTAAATCAACCAAGCAGTTCTGATAAAAGTGACTGTAAGGATGGGAATTTGGAAAAAAACACCCATTACTACACGTTTTGACATTATGGGATATTGTTCCCAACGTAATGCCGAATCAGTACTTCCTCAGACACCAATACTTTGCAAACCGTCTGAAGCTGCCTTGAACGTGCTCTTGAGATAGCCAACATCAATCCTAAGAGAACAGTAAGTTTAGGCTACATCTTTCTGTTTGTTCATTGAAGCTGTATCATGTATACCAAATGGAGGTACGAATTGTTAGTTAATAGTACTAATGTGTTGTTTGCTTTTCTTTGCAGGTATTCTTCGATGACAGTGTTCGCAACATTCAGCCAGCAAAACTTATTGGTCCCCACACTGTACTTGTAAGTAATCTAATAAAGATAAGCTAGAACACTTGTGTTGCATTCTAATTGGGAAAGGCTCTTAAAGGTGCTAAAAGTAACCCAATTCCATGAATTTTTGTAGGTTGGCACTTCTCAACGAATCAAAGGTGCAGATTATGCTCTAGAAAGCATTCATAACATCACAGAAGCTTTGCAGAATTATGGGGAGCTGACGGAAATCAGGGAAGGTTTTGTACTCGGGCAAGGTTGCAATAGAGGCAACAGTGACAGCTTAGTGTACCGAAATGTGGATCTGCGTTGTTTCTGAACCAAATTCAGTCTCTGTATATCTTCCTTTTTTTATGAAGCGCTTAGAGACATAATCACATAAAGTAATCCTATGTTATAGATTTCAACGAATAGTTTTCTACTTGCTTTGGTTTAATCCGAAGTTGTAATCTTCTTTGAAATGATAATGAAGAACTTAAGACAATATTACTGGCAAATATTTTGTTTATTGTTTGATGGTTCTCTCGCCTTGACCTATAACAGATTTGTCAATATTAAAGGTGTAATCTGAATAAGGCTCAGACCTTTTTGTTTAGAAAACCTTAGAGCCTTCATTTCTATTTGCACTGACAATAGTCATGCCTTGGGAGTCAGTTCAGACTTCAGTAGCATAAGCCTGGTGTAATTGGAATTTATACGCTGCAGGTTTATCTAGATAAACAATTCTAGTTACTGAAACTGCAGGTTTAGTATGTACTCCTTGTGCTTTTCATCTTTTTGCTAGTCTGCATCTTATTGAATTCAAGGAAACAAGTTATCATTTCAAATAGATTAAAATTGAAACTGCACACAATCTCAGGGAATTATGTATAGAATTTTATGAAGGAATGGGTTCTATATATTGGAAGTAGAACAGATTTAAAGAGTATAGCACTTGCTATTCTAACAAGTAACACCTGCACCTGGACTCATACTCACAAAAGCTGAAAGATCTGATAGATAGTTCATTTGATGAAATGCTTAATGTTATGGGTACCCGTACCCCGATCAAGTAATTTGTCGTTCTATATTAATTGGATATGAGTGGACCTGTGGAGTAACGCGTGTCTATGAGACCAGTTGTTGAACCAAATTAGACTTGATTTCAGTAGTATTCTTATCCCGATTTCTCCATCAAATTGCAAGGTATAGGGTATTTCCTAGGTGATCGTTGGCCTCTTTGCTCGTCTGTAGACATTGATTGCGCTAAGTCCGCAAAGTGGTAACTGGATTTTGGTGGCCAAACTAAAATTAGGGGGCAAAGATAAATACAAGGATAACACTAGTAGATTATATTTCCTTTTGTACATAAAGTTTGTAAATTCATCATTATACATACAAAACAAGTAGATTCTTAGCTAGTTCAATCATTTCCAACTCCAATCTTACACCGTCAGCAGAAACATCTTGGAAACACCCATTGTGCACAATGGATCCTGAATCTGCACACACACATGAATTGGTGCAGGAATCAGTGTAGTTCTTTTCTGGAAATGTTCCAATATCTCGATCTTCTTTAGCAGCTTTATTTCTTGCCCCTCCACAATCAGCGTGAGTCGGGATATGTTCCAATTTATTAATGCCAGGAGTATCAGTTACGGCCCTAATAGAATCAAAACAAGGGTGATGATTTGATATGCTGGCAGCATATTGATGAGTTACTACCAGCTGATCAATAAGAACACAAGGATTCCAATTTGGTACTAAGCTCATTATCAACACATCTATCAACACATCTATCAACTCTGCAACAAAAACAACACTCTGATCTGCTATGTGTAGCTGCTCAACCATTTCATCAGCAACAGAAAGGGCTGTCTCGCTTTGGAGGTAAAACACAAAATCTATATCCCTAATTCCAAATTTCTGGTAATTTGAATGAAACGGACATTTCATCTTCTTTTTTTCCTTTTAACTTGAATTCGCTGCCTCTTCTTAGCCTTTGGACCTCAAGGGTTGGCATACGATGGGACCTACCGGCAACAACAGTTATACTACTATTTCCCGCAACCACACATTGTTCTGTATTAGACTCCTTTTTGGGCAGTGCAAGTACACTTCCTGAACAAAGCTGTTCGGATAGCAATACCCAGCAGCATTACAATCTGTCAATTGGAGAAAAGGGTCCTTCAAGAGTTCCTTCGCTGGCAATCTTTCAACTATTGGGCCTAAACACCTCTCGATAAATTGCTTCGTTTCCAGATCTTTAACCTTTGCAAGGGCGGCTGGCATGATCCTGTTTACAACTTTTTTGTAAATTTGTGGGCAGTTTGTGCATTCACTATAGGGGCACTCGTTAGTAATCATCTCTAGCATGCACATGCAGAAGGAATATATATCGACCAATTCGTTATAATCTTCATCGTAAATCTCAGGTGCCATGAACTCAGGAGTACCAAGCACACTGTGCAAACTAGCCTGTTCCATGATAGTGGCCAAACCCAAGTCCCCAATTTTAACCTCGCCGTGATTACCGTTGATAAAAATATTATCACACTTAACATCCCTATGTATAATAGGAGGGCTATGACTATGAAGATAGTCTAAGCCCAGCAATATCTGTTTTGCCCATCCCTTCACAGCCTTCTTGTCGACCTTCTTGTGCTTTAACCTGTATTCTCTCATATTTCCCGAGTTGAACAATTCAGTAATGATGTTACCGTCCGCTTATCGTCATCGACCCATGATGTAAACATCTTGATTACGTGATTACTATGAACAACTTTCAATAGGTTTACTTCAGCATACAATACACTTTCCAAATCATGTGTACAACCTCGTACAACTTCATCGATCTTGATTTGATTCCAAGCCACTTCAATTCCATCAACTTCATCGAATCCTTTGTAAACGGTTTTAAAAGCGCCTCTTCCAAGAACTTCCCTGTACCTAGTATATCGACCTGTAGGATCTGTTTCTATAACACTAGGGTATGGAGGATCCTCATCACCATTTTGGGAAAATTAGAAAAATGCCTCATATTGGTTTGCCCCGTCGGGAAAATATCCCGCCAAAAAAAGTTATGGAAAAATACTCCACCGTTATATTTCTCATCCATGTAGTGTTAAATAGTCAAACTGTGCACACGTGACCTTATACACGTGTGGGCCTTAAGACGAGATTACCCTTATTTTTGAATTTCACCACGTGTCCTAGGGTTAGATTTGGACGGCGAAAGATGTGAAATGAGATTATTACTATAGTACCAATACCTTTTCTAAATATTTCCTCTGTGTCCTTGTATAGGATTTCACCACGTGTCAGCACAAATGAATGAATGGCTACAGATGCGAGAGAGTATAATTACCTTATCTACCTAATCATTTCAATATATTACTTTCGTATCCTATCCACCAGATTGCGCCATGTGTCAACAAAAACTAGATGAACGACTGACGATGATGTTTTTTTCTACTGTTCTCAAAACAATAACATACCCACTACAACTTTTATCTCTAAGAAGAGACACAGTTAACATCAGTACCAAATAAAATGCCAAAGTTTAAACAACACCACAATCCATAAAAACATCATAATCAAAAAATCAAAAAAAAAACTTAAACATCATAAGGAATCTTAGCCTTCCTTTGTCTTTTGGGAGAGGGTTGTGCACTGTTGAATGATTGTTTAAAGTTAACAGTCACACTTGAACCTGAACCTGAACTTGCCTTGAAATTTTGCTTCACCTTTATATTTCCAGAGGAACCCCTTTTCTTTATTTGCTTTCTTCTTTGTCCCAGCAGCTGCAGAAGAAGAAGTAGTAATTGTTGCAGTCTTTTTAGAAGAGGCAGTTGTAGGTGCAGTTGAAGTAGATGCTGCAAATTTCTTCTTAATCCTCTTTGGAACTGCAGCTTTCTGAACAAATGAATCATCTTCAAAATGGCACTCAGTTCTTGAGCCTTTCTTCTTAGGGTTAGATCCAACTTCTCCACTTTTAGAAGTAGATTTGTTGTGATTATTTCCACCACAGTTGGAACATTTTCTAGGTTTCCTGTGTGATTCCATCTCTGTCCAAAACTTATTCCTATTCACACAAGGTCTTCCTGGTTCTCTCAATAACTCTGGATGTATGATATGAATATGTGGCTGTAGAAGATAAACAAAGATAGAGGAGACAGAAAGATAGAAGATAGAAATTAGGTTTTGGATTCTTTATATAGATCTAAAAAGAAAGGATACAATAGTAATAGGAAAAAAAAGAAATATATATATATATATATATATATATATATATATATATATAAAAGATTCTTAAAGAAAAAGCTTTATCAGATGCACATACCTTGGGGAAGTCTTTAGTACTGTCACCTAATGGAGATATTGACCATGAATAAGTGGTCCTATAATACTCCACATTGTAGTATTTACTATTGTACCTGCAAACATTAAAGACAAATTTAATTAGAGTCTAACCAAATCAAAAATGCATTCATTTCATGTCAACTAATAACTGAAATAGTACTTACAAAGCCCAATTTGGTCTGAATTTGACCAACACACACACTGAATGCTGACATGGGAATTCCCTCAGCTGCCACTGGATACAAGTGTAAGTTTTGGCAATAATATCATGAAACTTGGAAGACTTGGAACCAGGGTATATGATTTGGCAATTATTCACTTGAGAAGGATTAGCTAATCACTTGGAAGTCTTTGAAGTGAAACTTCCCTATACTTTCTTTGGCAATTATTCACTTGAGAAGGATTAGCATGAAACTTCCCTATACATGCCTTCATCTTGTTAATGGGAGTCATTGTAGCAGGAACTAGATCACCATTCTTCCATGTCGTATCAAGTGCAACTCTTCTAGAATACAATCCCATCACTAACTGAGTGTATATTGTGGTCATATTAATCATAGGCTTGTCTCTAATGTTTACACACGTTGCATTTAAAGACTCACAGAAATTGATGTTAATATGCTCACATGCAGCATCAAGTGGAAAGAAAGATCTTGCCCAATAACTTGGGTCATTCACCATTAGATGGTTGTATGCTTTCTTAGGTACCACCATTAAAGCATCCATATGCACCTGAACATCAAATAAACAAGATTAGTAATACATAACACTATAAGACAAGAAAACAAAACTTCATTAACACAACACAATAACTATAACTATGAAACATAACCTTCCAATTAGACTTCTTGTATGCCTTGGCAGCATTCCATATTAAACTTGTTAGATTTGGAGCCCTGTGACCCTTGGTCATAAAGTTCTTATAGAGGTGCCTACATTGTACATAGTAGATAAGTAAAATGGTCATAAAGCAGTAAAGAAGATTAGAATTGAGCCAAATGGTCATTACCTAGAGCAGTATCTGTGATTTGCATCTGGAATATTTCTGCAACAGATTCAAGAAGTCCCTTTTGCCTATCATACATAAATGTCAGTCCCTTTCTACTCACAACCTTAGGCTTCAAATCTTTTAGAAAAGTATACCAGTTTTCCTCAGTCTCATTCCTGCAAATGCATATTGCAAGTGGGAAAACACCATTATCACCATCCAATGCAGTGGCTGCAAGAAACACACCACCAAATTTTCCATTTAAGTGACACCCACTCAACCCTATAACTGGCCTACATCCAATATTAAATCCTTGTAACTGTGCATGGAATGATATTGTGACACTTTCAAATCTATTGTCTTTTTCATCTGTGGAATAGGTGAAGCTGGCAATACTTTCTGGGTTCAAATCTGTAACCACTTCACAAAGACTTGGAACCATGGTATATGATTGGTCATAACTTCCATTTTTTTCTTGAAGTAGGAGCACCTGCAAGCGAAAAAAATATGAGTTATAGAGAATTAAACAAAGAAAAATTTAAAAAATTCAACTACAAACCCTTGCTTCACAAACAACCCAATAAGGGATATTTGTATTGAGGTCACCCCATATTAAGTAGTTATGTATCTACTTAGGGTTTGGAATCCCTTCAGAAGGTTTCAATGTCTTCTTCAAATATTCAGCAACAAATGTAGAGTTGCACTTAGGATTTTTATTTGGTTCCACATTACCAGTGCATGTGTGCTCCGGGTTGCATTTCCTAACAATGAAAATTTCTTCATTTAATAACTTTCTTACATTCACTTCCCACTTACACCCTTCATTATGCTTATTCTTGTAGTCTGCATATACTCTATGTGGTTCTGACTTCCTCGACTTATACACAGTATGCTCCAACACTGCATACTCCCTTAAATGCTTTATGAAAGCCTGTTTATCTTGAAAAGCCATCCCTGTTTCCAATTCACCATGAACAACTTCATGAATTTCTTCATTCTGCATTGTCAAATCAATTGGGTCATTTGCATATTAGCAAAACTGGAATTGCCATGTAACTTGCTCATCTTCAGTTAACTCAATTGGAACTCTCTTAACATTAGGCTCTTCAACACTATCACCATCTTCAACTGCAAGCCCATCATCTTCAATTGCAGGCCCACCATCTTCAACACTATAAGCCTCGTCAGATTCACCATCTTCATCTTGGGCTTATTTATTTGCAAGATTACCCACTTATCCATTCTGCATAAGCTCTTCTCTCTTCTTCACCTTCACTATCAACATACTTAAAATGTGGATCATCATCTGGATGACACTTACCCAGATTTTCATTTGGTAGGTTGACTTGGTCTTCAGCAACATAAGCATCTTCAACTATGCTAGCTTGAGTAGATGTTTGTTTCAAGAACTCTTCATCATCATCCACATGTTTCTTACCATTATTTACACTGTCTTGTTGATTGTTATCACAAACACTAGCTTGTGTATTTAAAATCTCACATTCATCATCAAACACTAGCCTTACAGGTCTTGTAACCTTGGACTTTCCCTTGTTCTTTCTAGCTGCCTCTTCTAACCTTGGACTCTTTCTAGTCATCACCTTAGCTTTAGAAACTGGAGTCTTTTGTTTACCACTACTTCCAGACAAATCAATATCACTAATTCCAGACAAATCACCACCATCAAGCACATATAAATCTAAAGAAACATACCCTTGCTCATCTGCCACAGCATTTCTCCATATTTCAAAAAACAGATAATCATTCTTAAGTTGAACATTGTCCCATGTAACTATTGATGGAAGCAACACACCAATTCACATCAATCTAAACCTTAACATCTTCTTAAACTTATCAAAAGTAATAGTTTCACCATCAACATTATAACAATACTACAATTTTCCCTCATGCACACCATTTTTCACCCTTGAACAAAAATCCAATCTCTTAATAACCCTGATGCAAATAAAAAAAACCAAATCAGAGAGAAACCCCTAATTAAATCATAATTATATAAAAATAAATCATTGAAAAGCATGTAAACATACTAATTCTACATTCAATTGTAATTATAAACCCTTATTTCAGCACTAGAAACCCTAATTCCTAATTTTCCCCAAATCAGAAAAAAAAAAAACCATCATTACATAAGGAAAAAAATCATTCAAAAGCATCTAAACTTATTAATACAACTTTCAATAGTAATTATAAACCTTAATTTCACCATTAGAAACCCTAATTTTCAGTTTTTCCGAAATCAGAAAAAATAAAAAACTAAGTGCAATCGAAGCGCAGTAAATCAAATTCATATGAACGATTCAGTAAAGCAAAGAAAATTAGAAATGGGTTTCATAAAATTTACGGTTTATGCTCCTCCATGTCTTCGATTATTCTTCGTGTAGATTTCAGTCAATTTTGTTCTTCGTTTCTCTGCTTTGTTCTCTTCTTCTTCACCTCGTTAATATGAAATTCATAACCACATTAAACTTTGATGATCTCGTCACCTTGATTCATCTCCATTCATCTTCTTCTCTGAATCTTCTCGCCTAATTTCAGTCTCTTCTGTTTAGGGAATGGTAAGATAGAGAACCGAAGAAGATGAGATCGATGTTAACAAGAGAGAACGTGTGGTGACTTCTGGGTAAAACGTGGTCGAGATCTAGTTGTTCAAATTACACGTGTCGTAAAACGAATAACAGATAAATTGCGGGTAAAACAGTAGTTTTATATAATGTTGATATCTCAACTGAGGAGATATTGACCGGTCAATATCACGATATTGACTGCATGGATGGAAAATATAACGGTGAAGTATTTTCCCATAACTTTTTTTTGACGGGGCATTTTCTCCAACGAATTTGGTTCCCCTAGCCAAATCCATCACCAAATTGCTAATTAAGAAAGTCTGTCTCTCTTCTCGATTGAAAATTATTATTTTGAAAATTTCTACTACGATACTTATATTTCAGGCTATTAGAAGCAACATCATCATATATAGCCTTTTTCATAGTGTTCCTTTTCGTAAGTGTTAAGGAATCCTAATCCTTCTCTATTTTCTGAGTTACTCAACTTCGACGCTCTAGGAAATAGGAACAAATCTTTTAAAAGACTAAAACTTGTGACTTACATGACTTACCATATATACTTCTTTAACACAAGAACTACGTTAAAACTGACCTATCAAAAAAAAAAATATACCCTAAAACTCGTGACTCACGTAACTTAGCATACATATTAAGCAATATAAGCAGTATCTTTTTGTTTGGTCGGATTATCTGTCTCAGGTTCTCACAGCCCCCACTAGGCCACTAAACGTTCTTAATGATTTCTTATCTTAACAACATTTTCCTTTTTAGCTTGATTGTATATATAGGGCTAGAACATCAAATTGACATAGGTAAATGCTTGCTAACAAGTTGATTTCGGTTCTTATACGGTTCTACAAATAAAACAATTGTAGTGAAGCAGACTGTTTTGGTTGGATCTATTGGTGGAATAATTTTAATGGTGTTGGAGAATTACTTACTCCAAGATACCATGCACAAGGAAAAACCTGCACAAACAACAATATACAATAACAAAGAGCGGCGAAATACTGACAATCACACGGTACCAAAATTTATTTGGAAAAATCTCTTCAATTAGAAAAGTAAAATATCTCGAGAAAACTTCCACCATGATAAATATGTTGTCACACCAACAAAAGTGAAAATAAAAAATAGTAATAACTCGGGTACAACAACATTTAAACAACAAGGTTTTTTTTTCTGAAGCATATCAAACAACAAGGTGATAAGGCACGTAAGAAATATGCTGATCTACATACAATATTGCATGTTACACCTCTGAACAGAAAGATACTAAATAGCTTTCTAGACAAATCGCCTCCAAGATATAGCTATCGTGAACATTTCTTACTGTAGCACACAATGAAAGTTAAGTTGTCCTAAGAACTTGGAGTGAAAATCTTAAATAAGATAAAAATACAGAGAAAGTTAAGAAGATAATAGTGTTGGGACTGCAACAATAAAATATTGAAAATCTAATGTTAAATTAAATTTTAGAAAATTAAATTAATTATTAACTGATATTTACACTGCACAAAGAGGAGAATCACTTGATCACCAAATTGTCCTTAACATAAATATTCATTAGTACACCTTAATAACAAGTACTGCTAATACCCCATAATGAAGTTGCGTCTATGATAAAGTTGTCTGATACAAATAATGTATAACACTACAATATTTTTCCACTCATACGAATTCAAAAATATAGATTATAGAAGAAAGAAACAAACACACAACGCAAATCAAAACGAAAAGATGTAAAGAGAAGACGTGGTATTAACCACTTTTGGTGTTTTGGAATAGAGAATTTGAGTTTATTTTATAGACGAGGAATATGAGTGAAATCAACGCAGCAATTAAGGCAAATCAATTTTGCAATTAAGACAAAAAATTATGTGCGAAATTGAATGTCGACAAGTAAGAAAACGGGCGGAAAATGATGTCGACATTAAGACATACATTGTTGCAGAAGAAAAATCTTGGAAGAAAATTATCCCACCTTGGGTCATAAGCCTCCACATTAACAAAAAAATCAAATTGATTTAATTTCATTTAGAAAAGAAAATTCAGAAGTATTTTGACCAAAAAATTGGCACGTGTACAAGCCCAAAGCAAGTCTATCATATGAGCACAAGCCCAATGCATAAGTAAGCCCAAGCATATAGATAACTAAGGTTCTTAGTTATATGGTGGTTTCTATTAGGGGTGAGCAATGGTAAAATTCGTGGATTTGGTGCCACCCACACCAGGTCCATCTAAATGGTGGTTCTAGATTTTCATCCGCGTCCGATCTATCACCCTGCGGGTTTAACATCCGCGGATTGGTAGGTGGATAGGTTGGATGCGGGTGGATCTGCGGATTTGTACTATAATTTTTATTTAACTAAGATGAAAGCATTGTAAAAATATTATTTAATTAATAATTTTTAACTCTAAATCATCCTTAAATAAATATTCTTACATGTTTAACTAAACCTTTCCGCCTCTTTACTAGCAACGTGGAAAAATAAAACCTTCATATGAATAATACGAAGTAGATATACCACTGGTATAAATTACTAATTAAATTTATCTTCATACCTTGCATTATTCTAAAAATACCCTTAAACTAGCGGGTGTAGCTGTCCAATAGACTTTTAGATATGCACCCACATCCGACCCAATATTTAATGGATTTTCAAAAATGGACCCATGTCAAATTCACCCATAAACAGGCTAGGTGTCCACCAGTTAAATTGTGGGTGCATTGGGTCGGATTGGCGAGTTGGACCATCCATGCTCACCCCTAATACTTTACATCTCTAGTTTTACCCAATATGTGGGATTAAAGGCTATCTCTTTCTTTCACTCATAAAAATGAGCAAGTATCCATATAGACCCTTAGTTCCTAAGATCAAACCACACTAAGACCAAAAAATTCTTTACTAAAACTCATTTTCTCCAATAAATTGTATAATCGCTCGTATGTAAATAAGGGTTCGCAAAGAATAAAAACGACAGCTAAATGAGCTACAAAAACATTCAAAATATCTATCCTCCAAGACAAATAAAGAACCAATGTCAAAGAGAGAACATTATCTAGGATCCCAAGACCAAACCCCCCGTCCCGGCCGAACGATGTGCTATGGTGCATCACGCGTGAGTGAAAGGGAACCTTTCTATCGTATAAGTCCCCTCTTTCACGTAGAAATGTATTGACCCAAGGAGCATGTCCTTATTTTCAACTCTAGATATATATAAAGGACAACTTCTAAGTATTCAGGCAATGTGGGGTTAATATTTTTTCTTCGCAAGCCATGTAAATATCTAGTTTGTCGTTTGTTATGGTTTTAAATCCTAGTATTCTTCATCAAACTAATAAAGTAGAATAGAGCATTATCGTTAACCTATATCACATGCCTTCGCGTTTGTTGATTCACTTTCTATCGAGTTTTCCCCTTTTTAATTACTTAAGCCTTCTGTGCAGGGAAACTATATTTCAACACACTAGGGGTTGAAGATTCTCGCAACAATATAAGAGATCGACCAGTTCTACCTAAGGGATAAGTTTCTTATCACACTAATGATATTAAAGCTAAACTAAAACTTTGCGGCCTGCGAACATATAAGTTGGAAGATTTTTCCGCTGGGGAATAAATTGTACTACTTCAGTTGTTCATCACATAAGGAGATGTTGAAGGTTAGATTTGTTGGTTCCCGCTCTCTACATCCTGGACTGATGCATTTTGATCAACAAACTAAAAACTATTCGACCCTAGTGAACAAAATAATCCACTGCTAATATGTGGATTCGAATTTTTGGTGTTAGTCTAGAATACTCGAAGAAAAAAACTTTGTTTGAGATTGCTTCAGTCGTGGGAACACCTTTGTGAGTGGATGATGATACTCTAAGGGAATCAACAGTGGGACGAGGATACCCAAAAATTAAAGATTAAAACTTTTAGTCTTTGGTCCGGTGCAAGAACAACGGTAAATGATCGGGCGGTGTTCCAATATAACACCTGGTGTTGGGCGGCTTTCTAGCGTATCGCTTGTTGAGACGGGCATGATCCTAGCGTAACGCTTGCGCGAGGCGGACGTCTAGCTGAACGCTTGATGTGGGGCGGGAACGAAAGATAACGCCTGATGGTGGACGGTCTCCTAGGACCACGCCCAAGAGACGGGCGGAGCACTAGGCAAACGCCTGATGGGGCGGTGTGCCAGCATCACGCCTGATCGAGTATCCCTTGTGTGAGAGAAGTGTGTGACTTGAAATGGACGGGCGGTGTCCTAGTGCCCCGCTTTTAATTCCAAGCGAGTTGCTAACACCTCGCCCCATCTTCTCTTCCTTCTTCTTCTTCAGCCGCAACTCCATTTTTGGTGTCCATTACTGTTCTCGAAGCTACTGTGGCTGCTCGGGTAAGTGATGGCTGAAGAGCGAATTACGGTAGACACGAGATTGATAGGTTAGAAAGAAAAGAAGCGGGTTTGAATTAAGACTTGAACCATCATGGGTGTACGAAGCCAAAAAGAGACGAGAAAGTTTGTTCTTGAAGTTGTTCTCGGGATGATTCCCAATTTATGTTTGGTGATGAATCAAATGAATGTCTATTGGTTTTCGTATGATGGGTTTACTGCGAATTGACCTTTGCATGGATTTTTGGCAAAATTGAAAGCTTTGAGAGTTGTAAACTATGGCAAGAAAGTTAGTGCACATACCTGTTTGATTAAAAGCCCCAGTGACCATCTCTATTTGCCTTTATCCAATTGTTGCGAACCTGTTGTCCAGCTGCTAACGACCATTGTGTAGCTTCTCTTCCAGCCGCGTACAGCTTGGTCTCTGCCCTTAATGCTCTGTTCTTCGAATTGAGTTATATGGTCTTCAGCCTTGCATGGGAACTACTACAGTGGGATGGCTAGTAAGTCCATGATGCTCAACCAACTAGCTTTGCCTTATTATGCTCTATGCCAACTTATCTCCATGAGTAAGTTGTTGTTAGTTGATGTATTTAATCTGCATTCAATGGGGCGGTATCCTAGGGTTACGCTCCAATGGGGCGGTATTCTAGCGTTACGCCTGTTAGTGGGCGTCATCCCAGACGCTCGCTCCATCAGGCGTAGTCCTAGGTTAGTGCTTGATCAGGCGGGATTTGGTTACCGCTCGTGTTTTCCAGCGTTACGCTAGAATAACGTCTGGCATCAAGCGGTTCTCTACACAGACGCTTACCATCAGGCGGACGCCTACGACACCGTTCGACTAAATCAAGTTTAGTCCAGAAAAAAGACTACATTTTCTCTGCTACAGTGATAAATCCGGACTAAAGACCAGAAGTAGTCGTCCCACTGTGCTTCATTTTTCCGGACTAAAGAATGAATTTGATCTTTAGTCCGTGTTATAGTCGTCCCACTGTGGACGCTCTAAACAAAACTATTGGTCAATTCACAAGGGTTTAGATGAAGAGCAATTTCTCATCGCAATTGCGTGATGAAGTTTTAGTGGAACGAGATGGGTTTTTCATTCATGACGTACTTCGATTTTGAGAGTTGCTTACATTATGTGCCCGCTGCAAGATCATTGGTCAGGAACTTGGTAAGTGTAAGCGCAGTATGTCTACTCCTACTCTAAACAAAGAGAAGTTGGATTTGACGAAGAAGAATATGGTGCCTCAATATGTTGCAAAGGATTCATTCAAGCATAGTCTAACTTTCGAGTCTCCACTTCATGTCATTGCGGATGCTTTAGCGCCAATGCCCTAGCCAATGAAGTAGTTGATGCTGAAAAGACTGATAGTCAACGTCAAAACAGCCAGGAAGTAAATCATAACTCATTTGGTTCCTCGTGAATTAGTGAATATGTGATATCTCTAGTGTATTCTTTTAGATGCGAAATTTCTTATACAGGTGAGAATGTCATTGTAAGTAGTGTTGAACGTGAATTTGTTGAGCAAATAACTATTCGAGCTGCTAACAAAGTTAATGAAGAAATTCCAAAATAAATTCTGGAGGAAAGCCTACTAGTATTACTCCTCGTATTAATGTTGTGATTCATGCTTCTCAGAGAGAAACTTGTTGGCCAGATTTATCTGCGGAAGAATGTGAGATTTATTCACAAAAAATAAAAATAGACAATTAATGGATCTCCTCTCATATGTTAGTCATGGTTGTTGGTGCTGATACAAATATATTTAATAGACTAGCCATGCATACGGATAACAATGAATATGATAACTATCCAACATTTTCATCATCGTCGATATGTAAGAATATGGTAGTTGAAAATACTCTGAATTGGGTGACATCAAGTTCTCCTCCCATTGATGGTTTTCAGCATTTTGTACATGGATCTAAGAAAAAAATGCCAAACCACAACAAGGATCTCCTTAAAACCTCCCAATCCTAGTCATCTCCGAGTTAAATGTTTAGGGTGCGATCGAAGATGCTTTCTTTTTCTCTTATTTTTTTTTTATTTTATTTTTTCTTTTCCCGAGGTTTTGGCTTTATCCGCCTCCTGTTTGTTGTTTTGTTTTCTTTTAGTAAAAAAATAAAAAACAAGAAACAAACAACTAATGTTTTAATGCATACAATGAATCAATTGTTTCATCATGTACGACCTTTGTTAAGTACTTACAAGCATCATGGTTGGTGATGGCTCAACCTAGCCGGTTGCGATGAAGTTTTAGTTTAACGATATATATGAAAGAGAGTGTTGAGAGAGAGGGATTTAGGCGGAAACTCAAATTGAATGGAAAACCTTTGATTTCTCACATCAAATGCTGGGTAACAAGGCAGAATTCACGATAGAAGAAAAAGGGAAAGAAGGTTCCAGCTATCGAATTTTTTTATGTAAAGATATAAGCATATGGATGACTAAAGCTTTAGCACAAGTTCTAGAACCAAATAATAGAGTGAAGAAATGGACAAGAAGAGAAGGAAATTTTGCTATTATTATGGAAAAACTTTCAAACACAAGAGGGGAGTACATAAAATTAAGTCACGGGAAATGATGCGGATAAAGCAAGCAACAGAGCTTTATGTATTCCAAAAGGTGAAAAGTAATTTGAGCGGTGGAAATTCAATAAGTTGTTAAACAAGATGCTTGGAATAAAAAAAAACAAAAAAACACTCAACAAGTACCATTACAAGAAGAATTTTCAGAGCTTGTCATGACAACAAACACTAAAAACAGAATAAGTTATACGTACTTACGTATGCAATGCTTATGGAGATCTACCTTGGAGTCAAGTTGCAAAAGTAATTTCAACTAGACTTAAATGGAATAGGTACTTGAAAATCATAGTCACCAATAACAATAGTGCTATATTTCATCCATTCAATAATAAGAAATGGGAAAATTGTTGCAATTTAGTAAATGGAAGTATAAAGGTACAAAAATAAATACTAAGAGATGGGTAAATGTTTATGAAACAATAAATGAAGGTGATATATAAAAAAACACATCATTGGGTGAAAATCAAAGGATTACCTCTTTATTTATGGTCTATAAACTCTATTAATTTAAAAGAAAATGGATTTATTACCCAAGTATTCCTAAAACATGGTTTTAATGAACAAGTAAATATTATGGATAGGTGAAATGGACATCAAAATACTTAGACAATTATATTTCTTATCTCTATGGTTTTTTGTTCTTTTTATCCTTTCTCTCTCCTATTTAAAAACAAACCACAAAAAAAAATCATAAATTTTAAAATATATATCTAATTTTAATAAAATTGATATTTTTAAAAATAGTTCTTAATTATTTACAAAACAAGATCCATTGTTGGTAGTAGATTCGAAAGTATTTTTTTTTTCGAAAAAAAAATAGCTAGGATGAAACTGGTTGCATCCTGGATTAAACTAAGATAGAAAAAAATTATCCGAAAAATAGCTAGGATGAAACTGGGGGCATCCTGGCTTGAACTAAAAAAAACATTCATAAAATTGCTAGGATGAAACTGGTATCATCCTGGCTTAAAATAAAATATGAAAAATTATGATGCCATCACTTCCATCAAAAAAGAAAAAGAAAAAACTAGCACAACCACCACCATTACCAACATTTTCAACCGCAACAAACACCACATTACTGCCACCACCACCACCTTTAATAGTAATAAAATACAACAAACACCATCATCACCTTCAACATAAAAATAAATAAATATCTAAATATGCAGGATGAAACCAGATACATCCTACCAAAAATATGTTTTTTTTGTCAGAATATGCAGAATGAAACTAGATACATCTTGAAGAAAAAATATTTTTTTGTCAGAATATGTAAGATGAAAATGGTTTCATCCAGGTTTAATCTGTAAAGTAGTATGATATACAGATGGTTGTTTGATTTTGTTAGAATATGCAGGATGGAACCAGGCCAAATACCACACTGCCACCACTACCTTCAATAATAACAAGTACAACAAACACCACCATCACCTTTAACATAGAAAAAAAAAAACTAGTATCATATAATATCACACCAATTTGATACATGTCAACGCAAATCCATTCTTATTTAAAAAAAACAACATAAATTCATAATTTAATCCAAAATATTTATCTTGGATACCGAAGTATGGATTTCGAAACAGAACAAAAGATAATAACGCTTAACACGTGATTAAAGATGCAAGATTGATCACTTTTCTAAACTAACTCACTAAGACTGGTACATGATTTTAACTGTGTAATTATTTTGAAGAACAACCCAAACCACTGAGTAAGAACATTGGTATGTTCCTCCACAACTACACACAATAGGTAGGTAGATACAAACAAGGATATTAAGTCAAGGGATCTTACCAATATACGATCAACATAAACAGAGACATGGAATCTCTTTTCAAGTATTTTCACAAATTCGAAATAAGTATTGGAAAAGGTATTCATATTCTATCTTTTATCCATACCAAGTAATTAAGTGTATGTTGAGTAGTATTGATAAAAGAGAGTTCGGTTATTGAAGAAGATGAATCAATTGTGAGTAGACGACGGGGATGTGACGGAGGATAAGAGTATTCTGATTCAATTCAGAATATTGGAAGAAACAAAAAGGGTATTTATGTCAGTTGTTCCAAAATCAGTTAGGGTATAAATCAAAAGTTGCAAACTACCCAATTAAAGATATTAGAATAATATTTTAAAGATCCTTGGGTATTTGAAAAGTATCTAAATTTACTTATCTTCTACACCCATAAAAAGGAATATACGGGTTATTTAACCAATTAATTATTAATTTAATTGGATAAAAAATAGGCGGGCTCTCAGAAATTGATTATTTAACAGCCAACAAAACTCCAAACTACTGTAGATTGAGAGTTAAAAGGAAATCCAAAAGAAACACCAATTTATATTTAAGTGACCATTGAAGGATATAATTTTATTTTAATAATGGAGTGGGATTTTGAATATGCATTGCCAGTGAGATCAACGTAAAAAGTTATCAGGAGTCTCTGGTCAGATTGGATAAAGGGAACACTTAATTTCAAAAACTCTGAAAAAGACAGAAGTACTCTACTGCAAATCAGAACGGTATTTGGAGAAGAAAGAGACAAGTGGAGGTGGGGAAAAACTCTGGAAAAAACTCAACGGCTACACCAATTCAACAGGGGCAGTCATTTAATTCCTTGTTTGACAAATATAAAAGAAGGAAATAAGCCCCAAAAGAATCAACCTATTCACCACCTAAAGGCATCCCAAATCCTAATTCTACTAAGGACTTTTCGATCGTTACAACTCTAAAAAAAAACAAAATAAAATTCAAGGAAGAGCCATTATAAGAGTAGATCAAGATCTCAATTCTTATACGTCATTAGAATTAAATCCAATTTCATAGGAATCTATAGAAGGATTTCAGGTGGTTGGTGAAACTATTGAAGTGAATGCAACAAGAGAAATTTTCAGAAGAAGAGTCATCTACAACACGGTGGATTTGCTAATGGAAACAATAATAAATATTGGGGAAATATTGGAAATCAACACGAAACAACAAGATCTATATGAGATAGTTGTAAAACATCTATAACTAAGTGAAGCAAGTTAATAAAAGATTAGCAGTAATTGATGGCATCATTACAGTTGAAAATACAATTGAAAAAACAGGGATGAGAGCATTTGGAAATGGATCAAGATGCATTTGGGTTCTGATGGTCTTAATGGATATTAGAATCTTAGCATGGAATATGATGGAAGAAAATCAATAGACACGACTGATAGCTTAAAAGATTTGATTAGAAAAACTAAACCCACCTGTTGTTTGATTCCAAGAAACTTACATGATAAGAATAAACAATAGGTAGGCTAAACATAATTTGGGTGGTGAAAATTATAAGTGGGGAGACATTCCTTCTCAGGGATAGGAGGAGTATTAACAATTTGGGATGACACGAGATTAGAATATATAGATGAAATGTTGAGTCCAAATTCATTATCCCAAATATTTAACAACAAAAATGAAGATTATGAATGAAGTCTGACAAATGTATATTCTCCTTGCTCATATTTGAGATATTTGAATTTTGGTAGGAGTTAAAAGACTTTTTCAGGATGGACTAGTGATAACTGGTGTGTAACAGGGGGTTTCAATACTATAAGAAGAAAAAGAGAGAAAAAACAAATCTAGGGGCTCTGTCAGAGGAAGGAGACTCTTTAATAAATTAATGGAAGAGCATGCCTCAATGATCTCCCTCTAAATGGAGGCATGTACACATGGTCAAATATGCAAGTAGATCCTTTACTATAGAGTGTTGGTGACTCCACAAATGGAAGGTAAATTCCCACTTATGACTGAAACTATTTTATCTAGAACTTCCTTTAATCATTCAGTAATTTTATTGACTACTACTAGCATTAATAGGAAAAAAGCTCCTTTTAAAATTGAAAGTTACTAGTTCTTATATCCTGAATTTCTTGTAAAGTCATAACAATGGTGGGATGCAATGGTTTTCTTTTGCTCTTCTAGTTATATTATTTATAAGTTATAAAATCGAAGTTTTTTTTTTAAAGTGATGAAGAAAAGAAACATATGGAAAATCTAATGAAAATAAGATTGAACTCACAAAGGAAATAGACACTCAAAATGCTTTAGAAGAATATGGTGTACTCTCCAATCTGCAATTCGGTAAGAGAGTGGAGAAGAGAGCTCAGTTAAAAAAGATTAACCTAGCGAACACCGGAAAATGGTTGGTAAGATAAAAAAACATAATATTTTAAGGAAGGTGATGCTTATACCAGATACTTCCACACTTTAGCAAATGGTAGAAGGAGAAGGAATACATTTCAACAACTTTTAATAAATGGAGAAGATAATTTTTGCCGGGAAGATATTGCTAAAAAAAAGTAACAATTACTTCTTTGATATGTTACAAGAAAAGCATACACAAAGGCTTCAACTGCATGAAGAGAACTTTACAAAGAATATCAAAGAAAAAAAATGTGGCTTAAAAGAATAATAAAGGATGAGGAAGTATAGGACATCACCAAAGGCTCAAGAATAACAAATCCCCTGGTCCAGATGAGTACAATTTGGAATTCTATAAAACGGAGTAATAAAAATAAATTTCATGGTGTGGTTCTAAAATTTCAAGAAAATGGAAGGTTTGATTGGAGAACCGATTTTTCATTCATAAGCTTAATATAAAAAAAAAAAAAAAAAGCAAGTGGGATCTCCTCAAGACTTTGGACCCATTAGTCTAGTCAGCAATATCTATAAAGTCAAATCAAAAACTCTAACTCAAAGAATGAAAATGGTTCTGCCTAAGCTAATTTCAGAAAATCAATGTGCTTTTATATAAGATAAACAGTTCTGAATGGCATTTTTGTTGCAAAAGAACTCATAAATGCAAGACTGAAAAGTGGCAGGTCTTGAAATATGTGCAAACTAGACATCCAGAAAGTATTTGATAATGGCATCTTGCACTTAATTCACCATGTATTGCATAGTTTTGGATTTGGTTAAAAATGGATCAGCTGGATTTCTTGGTGTGTAAACTCTATTCAACATTCTTTACTTATCAATAGGAGTTCTACAGACAAATTTAGACCACAAAATGGGTTGAGACAAGGAGACTCATTATCTCAATTTTTGTTCATAGTGGTTGCTGAATTTTTTTCTAAATGAATGAATAAAGTAGTGGAGTTAAACATGAGTTCTGGTTTTTTAATCAATAATTTAGTTGGAGTGTCACATTTTTACAGTATACAGATGATACGCTTGTGTTTCTGGATGCCAAATAAGAGAAAGCTGAAAACTTAAGGTTAATTATGTAATTCTTTGAAGCAATGACAAGGTTATCTGCTAATTTATACAAACGCTCAGTTCTAAGTATAGGTGCAAATCATAAAAATCAAAAAGTGGTTGATATCCTGAACTGCAATATCGAATCACTCCCTTTGAAATATGGGGGACTACTCGTTGGTGTGTTCAAGTTTATGGGATGTGGTGGTTAATAAATTTAAAACAAATTGGCTCCATGGAAAGAACATTTTTCACCAAAGAAGGTAGAGTTTTACTGATAAAAATAACTCTTTCTATCCTGCCAATCCTTTTCCTTTCCATTTTTCCAATTCCAGTGAAAATAGAAAACAAACTTAACCATAATAAGGGATTTTTTTTTGTGGGGTTCTAATGTAGAAAAAAATAAATAAAATAAGTTGGGTGGCTTGGGATAAGGTTTGCATACTTAAGAAAAAGAGAGGTTTGGGTCTTAAGAAGCCTAGGAATAACGAATAAGGCCTTATTGGTCAAATGGACATGGAGATACACCAAGAAAGACAACAACTCTGGAGAAAATAATATAAACTAAAATAAAATGTGATGTACAAGAGTTTTGGGTAAAGCATTCTTCATTTCCACAAGGCAAATGGATTTGGAAGGGAACTCAGAAACATAAGTCAATAATATAAAAAAATGTCCACAACTGGGTTTAGAAGTGGAACTTCTATTAGTTTTTGGTGGGATAAGTGGAGGGATAATGTAGAGCTGAAAAAGAGATTTCCAAGAATATTCAAGATATCAACACAAAAGAATACAAGTAATAGAGATGATTGAAAATGGTGCATGGAACATACAACCATGGCGAAATTTAGCTGAAATAAATGAAGTGATAGATCTTTTCAATCTAATCGGAAATGTTCCTATACTAACTGATGAAGAAGATGAGCTGAAATGCATTACACCAGCAGGTTTCAATACAAAATCTTATTACAATTGGTTGCTAGAACAAAACAACCTCCCTATTTTTCAAGTTCCTTTCAACTGCATCTGGGTTCAATTTGTGCCTCCAGAAGTACAATTTCTCATTTGTTCTGCAACTCAAAATATTATTGTTACAACAGATAACCTGCTGAGAAAAGGTTGCGTAATTTCCAACCTGATTTGCTATCTATGTGGATTGACTGCAAAATTTATTGAGCATCTATTTTTACATTGTAACTATACTCAGAAGCTTGGAATTATTTTATCAATGGCTTCAATATTAGATGGGTGCAGGGAGGAAGTCTGATAGCACAACTACAAGCTTGGAAATAAAGGGAGAAAATTTGGCATATATTGTTGTTTGCAATCTGTTGGCCAATTTGGGGGGAAATAAATGGTTTATGGTAGGGAAAGCTCCAAGAACTGGGGTTGTGTTTATAAATAAAGTGAAGGCATAAATTTTTCAGTAAGGCTGCACAAGGAAATGGTTTAGAACCGCTCCATTTAGGAAATTGATAACTCATTAGAAAGTCATTATAGACTGTAAAGTAAAATCGAAAATATAATACTAGAGTCTTTTAGCCTTTCTTTCTGATAAAATTTTAAATTTTCTCCTCATAAAAAATAGATCTAATACGAAAAATGTCAGCATCTTTCTTGTTTGAGTCTAAAGGCCTAGTAAAATAAACAATCAAATTCAGTACTCGACAATCTCATCTATAATTCGATTTTCTAATTAGTCGCTAGACTTCTATTCCACGCAAATGGAGGTTTTACGATAAACAGTTTGGTTCTAAAAATATGTTGGTAAATGCAGAATGCTTATTTTAAATATAGCTTATACTTTTATTAACTATAGTCTATGCTACTTATAATCTATATAAAAAAATTAATTTTATTAAACATAACCCAATTCGTAACCCAATATAACTCCACTGAGTTTGTAAAAAATTTATAACTAGGTAGATGAGTTAAATAAAATGGAACCAATTCAAATCTTTCAATCGATTCCATTCAACCTTTTTAACTGATTTTAAATTTAGTTTACTCCTTCTTAGAGCAAACTAAATTTAAACCCTAAAAAAGAATTAAAAACTTTTAAGAAAAAAATCACCTATCCAAATTATTGATACAAAAGGTTGAGATAATACCAATCATCGATATCCTATGTTATAGAATATCCATGTGAGTACCAATTCTCAGCTCCATGAAAATCAAGTAGAAAAACATCAAAAGCTTATAGCAGCCTAAGCCCAGTCCATTTCAGGGATTGCAGTACTTGTTAGTGGGTGAAGCATCTAGGATAAAGATATGATGGACAGCGCGCTCAAAGACTTAACTTTGCTTTAATTGTTTGGATCCTGATGGGTTCATTATTAGTTATATATTTGGACTACAACGAATCCAAGCGAAGAAGTTTGGAAGAAATAATTTGGTATTAGGGAACATTATAGAAGATGAGTCAACTGATCTTTTTCAATGGAACAAAACACTTAATGATTGAGATATTCATTCCGCAGAAAGAAGGGAAGTCCTTGTATTCCCGCACCATTTTGAATCAAGTACGCAACATCAAGCTCAAGTCCGTAGCTTATTCCCATAGCCTACTCAAGCCCAGCGCAACATTTGGTCCGCAACCTTAAGTTCAAGTCCGTCTCTTGTCCGCAACCTTAGCTGATGAAGTATATTTCCCCCAAAATCAGATTCAAACCATCCAATCATTTTGTCCGCAAGTGGTGAAGTAGCCATTTGAATCAAATGATTCCCGCAAAAAAGAAGCCATCATTTCCCGAAGCAAAGTTAGCATCAAGTCCGCAGCGAAGCCCAGGTCCGAAAGAACACAACATTCTCGCACAGCAATTTCCGCTCCACCATTCATATTTGAATGTGGCAATTCCCGCACAAGACTTCATGGTCCGCAACACATGAAGTAAAGAAAACATTCCCGCTCAAGCCTTTTTGGTCCATAACATCCCAACTGCACAAAGCCAAGCCTGCAACGCTTTGGTCCGCAAGCCAAGAAAGCTACCCATTCCCGCAGCACAAGTTCATCCCGCACCACATGCCCGAACCATCATTTGCCCGCACCAAAATTGGATTGAGGCCATTTGAAGATAAGATCAATATGGACACGTGGCGGACTCCATCGACACATGGCGAGATGTGATGTATTTTCTTCAACACATGGCGAGATGTGGTGTATTTTCTTCGACACATGGCGAAATATGGTGTATCTTCATCGACACATGGCGGATTGCTATCGACACGTGGAGGATTTAATGAAACATGTAGCTTATTAATGAGGGCAATAATGTAAATATACTAAAAGGTTATTTCATTTATAAGGAAAAAACCCTAGAGGAAAAAGGAGAACGGTTTTGGGAGAAAAAACAAGTCTTCTTCTTCCCCAAAGGTTACTGAGAGGGAGGGGAGGAGTGTTTCTTTCCCAAATTGTCTGTGAGAGAAAGAGAGAACATCAAAAACTCTGTAAATCAATCATCAAATAAAACTGATCAATCTTCATTACCCGTGGACGTAGGCATCAACGCCGAACCACGTTAAAATTCTTCTGTGTTCTTTCCAATTTTTGTGATTTGTGATCCACCAAAATGAATTTCTATTGTGGTTGTGATCGTCATCTTTTTGACGATTACAATCCACTCGCTAAAATAAAATTAAATAAGTAGCTATATTCAGTTGTTCCATTAAAGTGGTATTATTTCGTGAGAAGCACTACCTCCCCTTATTACACAAATCTTGTTATATTTCGGCTCGATGCTTTTTCAGTTCGTCCTTCGCTAAAACAAATAGAATTTGGATCCAAGTTCTTGTTAATTGAATTTGTGTTGGATTTAGTGTCAACCTCATCAATTTAGAATACTGC